>PISW01011677.1:0-38481 GCA_004023785.1 Mungos mungo
CCTCAGAAGTAAGCCTAGGAACCCCACTGATGTCGAGAAATGGCCACACCATTTGTGACATGGTCACCAGTGCCCACTAGACACATATCCTGCCTCCAGAGCTCTGTCCATTCTCCTCCTACTTTAAGAACAGGAATTGCGTGGGGCTCCTGGGTGGCTCAGTTGGTTAAGCATCTGACTTCAGCTCAGGTCATGATCTCATGGCTCATGGGTTTGAGAACCATGTCAGGTTCTGTGCTGACAGCTCGAGCCTGGAACCTGCTTCAGATTCTGAGACTTCCTCTCTCTCTTCCCCTCCCCTGCTCATGCTCTGTCTCTCACTCTCTGTCTCTCTCTGTCTCTGTATCTCACTTTCTCTAAAATAAAACAAAACTTAAAAAAGAAAAAAGAGGACATATGTCTCTTCACATGGCCTCCCATCACTACAGCAGTTTCATGCTTCACTCATATTTCTTATGGAAGTCTGTCTATGGCTCCCTTGGCTGTTCATAAGCCAGGATGCAGTGGTGTCTCTACACAAACTCCTCTTACATGAGCATCAAGTCCAGAGCAGTGACATGTCACCTTGTACACGTGGCCCTTCTTTGCAGAATGATGGATCTTTCTCTTATATGATTCCTGCTGGTTCCTAGAGCTCTCCATCTCTGAGTCTCCTGAAGCACTGAAGAGACGGGGAGTACTATTATTAAGGTTGTGGGGAGTAGCCCTCGTGCGCTTTCTTAGAGGAGTCACGCACTGAGAATCTTTGTCATCTGTCACTGATTTCACCTGCTTCAAACAAGTTTTCAACACACTGTGGGCAGTGATTCCTTCCTATGGTCTGTCCTCCCAGCACACATTCACAGTCTGCCGGAGCCCTGTGTGTGGCATTGACCTCAGAGCCCAATGGAAACACCTGCAGGACAATCCAGGAGTCAAGGAGTGACAGCTGCAGATGCTCTGACAAGAATCCAGTGACAGAGATTATGTATTGGTCACCACTTGGGCAGCTGTGCACTTAAAATGGATGAATGTTCTTTTCTATGAACTCTTAAGGATACTACTGATTAAAACTCAATGATAATGTCATTGTGAAGATGCAGGAACAATCACTAGTATATTATTCATAGATCTTTGCCTGGTGCAGGGAGAACATAGTTGGAAATTATGGTTAAAACATCAATGTAAAATTAGGAAAAAGAAGACTTCTGTTTTTATTTCAATAGAAGTCCATAAATGATTTTCGGAAATCACTTGTCTTAGTTTCTTTCCTGACATTGTATCATGTGTCTGGTCTGAAGCTAGGAAAGTTTGGTGTACGGCACATGAAACCCCATGAGGGGTCTGCTCCTATTAACTTCAGAGCCATCTCAGTGAGGGAATTACCAAAGACAGTTTCCAGGATGGAGTGATTTGGCATCAGACTCTTCTCTGGGTTGGGCACAGCTATAGTCCCTGCATCTTGTGTCCATCCTCTTCAGGAGAGAGCAGGTACTCACTCACCCACCTATGACTAGAGACATGAATTTCTATTACCCAACTTCACCTGGACCCGGAAGTTTCTATCAAAGTTCCCACATCTGTGTGAAGGAGAGGTGGAGGTAAGGGAACTGTGTCCTTGAGGTCACATACCCCGTCTGTGGTCCTGAGTTGGGATAGAAGTCTTAGGAGACGTGCACCATGGCTAGATGTGTCACGGAGGGGACTCAGGGAGTGACTGCCCAGGCTTGAGAACACAGGGAGGATGTGTCACAGGTCCCCATAGGCCTTGAGCTCCCTGGGAGCAGCACTGAGCCTGCTATCCCAGAATCAATGTACTGATCAGCCTCAAAAGTTGAGCGGAGCCCATAGATGTGTGGGGTTGAGCTGCCCACAGGGATAGAGACTCAGCCTGGAACTCTGATCATCAGCCTCATACCTGAGACCAGGCGTTGAGTGTACATCCCTTCTGCCCTGGTGACAGGAAGCCAGTTACACTTAATGTCATCTGTGTTTTCTGCTAATGGAGATTCTGCCTCCTGGAGATTGTGACCCTGAGGAAGGCTGGGTGAGAACAGGTTGACCCTCACTTCTGCAGAGAGAGGGGGACAGAGAAGCCCAGAATATGCACAATCCAGGAAATTATGCACTTAGAAGAGTGAGCTCTGTGTGTGTGTGTGTGTGTGTGTGTGTGTGTGTGTGTGGTACCCCAAATAAAGCAATGATTCCCTGTCCATTTCATGTCTTTTCTAGAGGGATGGTTCTCTTATGAATCTGATTCTGGATTTAATAAACAAGTGTCTCAAAAGCCTTTACCTAGGAGGGGATTTGATTCAGGTCGTGAGAACCCACATGAGACCCGACTCGTCAACCATTTACTGAATCAGAACTCCAGGTCTTGTCGACTGACATAAGTCTCTCCATTTTGTCACATCTTGCCTCAATCCAGTGAATAGCATGAGCAGGATTTAAAGCAAAGATTTCCTAATAGTCAAGAATAAGTTTTTTACCCAGTGGAAATATCACTAGGGTTGCTTTGCCCATCCCCCAGGGGTATTTGGAAATCCTGTGAAGGGAGTAGGGGAACCCAGGCCATGCCCCACACTCTGAGCCCCACAACCAGGCCTGAATACACCAACTGTTCTTATGTGTCTCCCTGATCCTCAGGGTAATTCGGTCCCTTTCTGAAAGTCGGGCAAAGCCCTCCGTAGACGAAAGTCAGGACTCTAGCTGAGCAAAAGAGAATGTAAAAGTGGGGAGTGCTCACCCAGGTTGGACACCTGAGCACCCAGAAGAGGCAGGGAGACAATTGCTCTCAGCTGAGGAACGGGAACCCGGCGCCCTCTGGTGGATACAGGAGATATTACTAGGTCCTGGTCTGAAGCTGGTGCCCAGGGCTCTTGCTCCCCATACTCACTGCTCACTCTTTCAGCCTCTTCAAATAGACTTCTTTCACTTGGAAATACGTGTGAAAGTTCCTCCATCTCTTCATAAGGCCTGATAACCCTAGTTCTCAGTGAATCACATTCAATGTATGGACCTGCCAGTTTGTTTATTTCTTCAGCTTTTAAAGGATATATCTGTTGTTGGTTTGGTGGCTTGTTTGTTCTGAATCTTGGGGAATCATATAAATGAGCAATAAACATTTGTGTACATATTATTATGTGTACAAAATAACTCATTGATGGAAATAACTAGAAGTGTGATTTTTGTATTATATCATAGAAAAATATGTTTGGATTTGTAAGAAACTGCCAAAGCTCCTTCCAAAGTGGCTGGAGTATTTGGCATTCCAACCAGCAGTTCATGAGAGTTCTTCCTGCCCCACATTTTGACCAGCATCTGATGCTGTCACTGTATTGAATTTCAGCCATGCTAATGGGACTCTATCTAGTGCACCTCACTGTTTCAATTTGTAATCCCCCAGTCACATACCATGTAAGACACTTTTCACATCTGTAAGTGTCGTTTGTGTATCTTCCTTGGCAAGAAGTCTCTTCAAATCTGCTCACTGGGGAGGCCCCGCCCAGCACCCGGGAAATCAGGAGCTGAGAAATACTCTAATCTCAAGAGAAAGGGGGAAACTGAGTATCTCTAAGATTTCTGACCTTAGGGGATTGTAAGTAAAGTCTGGATATACCAGGAGACATGAAGGGGGCTAGGCAGAGGGCTACCTGGTTCTCTCAGGTCACACTTCCTGCATGACTGCCCTTCCTGTCATTCTAACCCAGCAACTGTGGAGGCTACTTTGCTTCTGCAAACAAACAGACTCTTTTGCATCGGGAGACCAATACTCCAAAAACAGATATTTTCATTGATTTTATACATTCACACAAGTCCAGATATTGAAACCTCTGGTTTTAGTAGGATATGTAAAGTTCAAAGCCATAATCTGAACTTTTGTTTGTCCCAGAGAAGGAGAGAGATGAATAGTCCAGGATAGGGGTGAAGGGTATACTTTGTCACAGCAGGAGCTGTTTGTTACATTTGGTTGTATGCAGATCTTCAGCAGTGAACCAGCCACCTTTTAGGCCTGATGCCTGGAAGAAGTTAAAGAAGTTTCATGAATCGGGTGCCTGGGTGGCTCAGTCAGTTAAGCATCAGACTTCAGTTCAGGTCATAATCTTGCAGTTTGTGGGTTTGGACCTGAGTTGGGCTCTGGGTTGACAGTTCAGAGCCAGAAGCCTACTTCAAATTATGTGTGTCTCTATCATACCCCACTAGCACTGTCTCTCTCTCTCTCTCTCTCTCTCTCTCTCTCTCAAATATAAATAAGTAAAAAAAAAAGTTTTAAAAAGAAGTTTCATCAGCAAACCTACACAGGAGAATCCAGCTTGAGCTCCTGGATGGTCCCTCCTGGCTGTCCTGGATCACAGTGTACAGGCTCCTTCTGGCAGCCTTGGTACAATTGCCATGATTATCTCCAGCGTTTCTGTTGCTCCTGTGCAGATCCTAGGATCTGGGATCATCAAGACGTTCATCGGAGAAGAGACGCATGCACAAACGGGGGAGTTCCTGCTCTGTAAGTTCCACAGCCCCCACACCTTGATTGAAGAAAAGACCTAATTTGTCTGAGGGGATAGGGGGACAGAGTCAGTACATGTGGGCTCAGGAAACCTATTCATGGGAGTATCTATGGGTCTGGTGTCATCTGTGGTGGAGATCCATCCATGGACCTACTTGAACCACTTCCCTGGAATCGCCTCAGCATTTTCCTAACAACTGTACAGCATGCCTCACCCACTCATGGCCCATAGGGGAGTTCCTGGCCATAGGACCCAAATTTCCCCTGAGCCTAACTCCCTCCTCCCTGACTGAGAGTTCCAGGCCAGCTCTGTGCCTCATCAGGCCTATGTTTCCAGGCCTGTGTCCACACCCAGCATCTCACATCCTTGTTTCATCCTTGGATCCAATGAGTTTTAGTCTCTCCAAAGCCCCACAGCCTTGGAGGGAAGAAAGGGTTTCTGTTCTGATCACTGGAAGGCTGAGCCTGTTCTGTGGCCTCTGAGGAAAATGAAATCCAAGAAATATTCATTTTCCTTATTTCAGGAGATAAGCCACTGCACAGACTCTGGTTTTATGACATGTGGCCACTCAGGCACCATGGATGTCATCACAAACTGAATTATTTTGCTTTACTATTGTTTTGATTTTACTGATGTCACAGAAACACTGAATGAAAAATTGAGATTAGATCCATTATAAACTAGGTTGTACCTGCAGGTATAGTTTGTGTACATGCAAAGTATTTTACCAGTTAAAATGTCACAGAACAAGCCTCTAAGCAGGGTCAAGGTTTTTATCCCAAGACCCCATCTACCTGTGACACTTTGAGATGAACTATTGTGTCCCATCAAACACTAATAGTCAGCCTCATCATCAGGCTGCAGCCTAGATATGAGCAGGACCCTGCATTGGCAGAGCATCTTGGATCCAGATAGTGGTGATCCTGGAGCCTTGTTGCTTATTTCAGTCGATGTGACAGGACAGGTTGTACCAGGGAGGGCTGCCTGGCTTCAGCTACAACTGGCTGGGGTCTGAACAAAAGAGACTAATGCAGAATGGAAGGCTATTCTTTCTCTATCTCCACCTGTTCCTACCTGTACAGTGAAGGAGAAGAAGGAGGGCAAGATTTCAGGCTCTGGTGCCACAGCCCCTGGTCTCCACAATAGGCTCGGCTTTCCCAAGCCTTTTTTTTCTACTCCTCCTTCTTTTGAAAGAAGGAAGGGCTTTCCATGCAAATGGATTCCCTCAGGTGACTGTTCATCCCATCCCTCAGCCCTGGTGATGGTCTCAGCTCACATCACACACTGTTGAGGATGGGGGTTGGCTTTACCCTGGGGAGAGCCTTTGGGAGAAGGCCCTGCTGAGATAGCACAAAAGTCCCTGCTTCAGGGACTCTGCCAGGCCAGAGAAGGACACAGCTGCTGCATTCCCATCAAGGAGCACATGGCCCAAGCCCCTAGGCCCAAACACCTTGGAATGAATGGTCCTCATTAAGCAGCTGTGCAAGGACCACAGTACAGTCCCACAGTGCACCCTGCTGGTTGTGAGGGATTCACCTGGCCATGGCCCAAATCCCTAAGCTTCCTGCTGATTTCTGCAGCTCACAGGGTCACTGTAATCACACATCACTGATCTGATCCATAGATAGTCTGATCCCATGGCATTCCTGTGATTACCGTAGTGTTTTTCACTCTCAGAAGGAGTCCTGGTTTATGGGAGATGCAAGCATTTGCCACAATTCCAGATTAAGTTGTGGGCACCCCAGAGAAGGTACTGCAAACATCATATCCCTCTCTTGGTATGCAGCTTTGAATATACCTACATTTTGAGTGTTTATAACACAAGTTCATTGAAACAATAGATTCCAAATACACTCGCATAAATTCAGCTTTATTTTAATCTGCTATGTTTCAGACATTTCATTGTCTTACTAATTTACTAAGTAAAGGAAAAACCATGAATTTATCTTTGATGAAGTCAAATTTATCTGTACTTTTACTTTTATGGATTATGTTGATGGTGATTTATCTAAACATGTTTATTCAAATCCTAAAGATTTTCTCCTCTACATTTTCTAAAACTTTATAGCATTATGTTTTACAGCTATGTTTATGATTCATTTTTAAAAATTTTTTCATAAGGTGAGAATTTTAGTTGAGTGCATTTCTGTCTATGGATGTTCAATTGTTCTATGGCCATTTGTCTAAAAGGCCATTCTTCTTCCTTTGAAAGGCATCGAAAATTCTATCAAAAATACTACATGGCATGAAAAAGAATGAAATATGGCCACTTGTAGCAAAGTGGATGGACCTCGAGGGTGTCATGCTAAGCCAAATAAGTCAGGAGGAGAAGGACAGATACCATATGTTTGCACTCATAGGTCTAACAGGAGAAACCTAACAGAGGACCATGGGGTTGGGAAGGGGGAAAGAGAGAAGGAGAGAGAGAGGGACATAAATCATGAGAGACTAGAACCAAGGGCTGAAGGGGGAGGGGAGAGGGAGGGATGATGGTCATGGAGGGGGGCACTTGTGGGGAGAAGCACTGGGTGTTATATGGAAACCAATTTGACAATAAACTTTATTTTAAAAAAAGAGGAAAAAAATACTCTTCCATACTTTTGGAGTTTCTGTTCCATTTTACTGACCAATGTGCCCACCCTTCCATCCATACCAATCTGTCTTGTTATGATAGCAGTAGATTATCTTTTTATACATTTTGGGAGTAATGACATCTTCATTAAAGTTTTGTTTGTTTGTTTGTTTGTTTGTTTGTTTGTTTGTTTGTTTTGGGAGAGTGAGAGTGGCAGAGGGACAGAGACAGAGGGAGAGAGAGAGAATTCCAAGCATCTTCACACAGCCAGCAGAAAACCTGATGTGGAGCTCCAACTCATGCATGAACCTAGGTCATGACCTGAACCAAATTCAAGACCAGGACGCTTAACTGACTGAGACACCCAAGTGCCCCAGAAAGCATGACATCTGGTTGATGAGCATTCCATTGCTTCAACAGGTCTTGTCTACCCATTGTTTTAGTTTGAATTTGATTTACCTGCATTGTCCAGTTCTCAGCATCCATGGCCTACACATGTTTTGTTAAATATGCACCAAAATATTTTGTTATTGAGTGGTTTTATGTGGTGACATAATTGAGATTTATATGTTTATTGTTATATATTCACATGTTAATGATCTTTATATATTGATCATGTATCGCATGACCTTCCTGAAATTGTTTATTACTCCATTAATTTATATATTTACATACATATTTCTATCTTCTTTTCTCCTTTTCCTGGTGATCATTCTTTCACCTGAAAGGAGGATGCTTAGGTTTTCTTGTTGTCTGTATGCTTTTCATTTTTTTTTCATGCTTTATGCTTCGCTCAGACACATCGAATCCAGGGTTGGGCAACATTGTTGAGATTGGACATGATTGCCTTAGTCCCCACCCTGGGGGAAATCTTTCAGCACTTCCCCTCCATGTATATTAGCTGCAGGTGTTTTATACTTTCTCTAGCAAGGTGAGGATGTGATCCTCTAGTTTTTGTTCTCTGATACTTTCTGTCTTTTACATTAATCATTCATTTATTCATTGCTTTTCATTATCATGAAGAGATTTTGAATTAAGTGAAAAAATAAAGAATTTTCTGTGTTTAGTCTTTTGATATAAGATATTACATTGATTGATTTTTGATCTCCAAGTATTTGTGGTCTTTCTAATTTTTTTCTTGTGGTCGACTTCAAGTTTCATAGCATTCTGGTATGAAAATACACATCATATGATCCCGACCTTTAATACTTGCCGAAAGCTGACCCAGTATGAGATCCATTCTGGATAATGTTCCATGTACATCTGAGAAGAATGTGAATTCTGATGCTTTAGGATGAAATATACTGAATATATCTGTTAAGTTCATCTGGTCCAGAGTACCATTCAAATCCATCAGCCTTATTGATTTTCTGCTTAGATAATCTGTCTACTGCTGTAAGTGGGGTGTTAAAGTTCCCTAGTATTCTTGTATTATTATCAATGAATTTCATCATGTTTCTGATTACCTGATTTACATATTTGGGAGTGCCCAAATATATAAATATTGACACTTGTTAGATTTTCTTGATGATAGACCCCTTAATTATAATATAATGTCCTTCTTCGTCTCTTTTAACATTCTTTGTTTAAAAATATAGTGTGTCTGCTGTAAGCATGGCCATTCTGGCTCTCTTTTGTCATTAGCATGATAGGCAAGTCTTCATCCCCTCACTTTCTTTTTCTTTAATTTTTTGATGGATTTTTATATTTGAGAGAGAGAGAGAGAGAGAGAGAAAGATTGGGGACAGAGAGAGAGAGAGAGAGAATCCAAAGCAGCCTCCTTACTCTCACCTCATAGCTGGACATGAGTCTCAAACCCATGAACCATGATATCATGACCTGAACCAAAATGGGACATTCAAACCATTGAGCCAACCAGATGCCCATCTATCCCTTCATTTTCAATTTGCAGGTGCTGTTAGATCTAAAACGAGATATGCTGCCTCTTGGGGGCAGCATATATATGGATCTTGTTTTCTTTTTTATTCATTCTGATACCCTATGACTTTTGGTTGAAGTACTTAGTGCATTTACATTCAGAGTGATTACTGAGTGATATGAATTTCGTGTCATTGTGTTGCCTGTAGAGTTGGTGTTTCTGGTGATGTTCTCTGGTCCTTTCTAGTCTTTGTTGCTTTGGCCTTCTTCTCCTTCTCCTTCTTCTCCCTCATCTTCTCCTTCTTCCTCTCCATTTCCTTCTTCCTCTCCTACTTCTCCTCCTCCTCCTCCTTCTTGTTCTTGTTCTTCTTGCTCTTGTTCCTCCTGTTCTAGTTCATGTTCTTCTTCTTGTTCTTCTTGTTCTTGTTCTTCTTCTACTCCTCCTCCTTTTCCTCCTCCTCCTCCTCTTCCTCCTTCCCCTCCTTTCTTCTCCTTCCCCTCCTTTCTTCTCCTTCCCCTCCTCCTGCTTCTCCTCCTCCTCCTTCTTCATCTTTTTCTTTATTCTCCTCCTCCTCCTCCTCCTCTTCTTTCTCCTCCTCTTTTGCCTTCTTCAACACTGGTTGTGCTCTGTTTCATCCATCCTGTCTGTCATGGCACCCATTCAAGATTGAATCTCAGTTATAACATTTATAAATTTGGCCTGACTAGATTTGAGTTTTTTATCTCTACATAAAGGGATTCTCTAGTGTCTTCCATGTTTTTTTTCAACCTCAGCTAGTATTCTTACAATCATGGCTTTAAATTCTAATTTAGACATCTTACTTTTCTCTGTATTGATGTGTTGATTAAAGCTCTGCCCATCATTTCTCCCTGTTCACAACTTTGGGGTGAATTTCTCCATCTTGTCACTTTGGAGAAAAAAATAATAATAAAATAAAATTTTAAATAACATTTAAAAAATTAAAAACAAAAAACAATCAAATAAAGGAAGTTAGATGCTGGGTGTGTCCTAGCCTACGTATTGAGAGATGCTTCATGGAAAAGAGAAAAAAGAAAAGAAAAAAAGTTTGGAAAATTTACAATATTATTTTAAAATTCAAATAAAAATAAAATAAAATAAATAAATAAAATAGAATAAAATGTTGCTCTATCTGTATCCAAGGAAAGGGGAAAAACTTAAAAATAACAAACAAAAACTGAAACAAACAAAAGGAATAAGGGAACAAGCAAAAGGAAACCTGAATGAAGCTAGATCCAGGTTCTCCTTGAGGTGAGACTTTGTTGCACACTGTGGTCCCTGGATTTGGCAGATGGAAGGGGTTTGTGTTGTTCTTCTGGGGGATGTGCCCCGAGGTCACAGGTGGATAGGGCTCTGGGTAATGGCTCCATTCTCCATTCAGTGATGCTGCTTAGCTCACTGGGATGGATACGTGTGGGTGTGCCAAAGACTAAAATGGCTTCCTCCTGCTCTCTATTCTCTTGTGCAGAAATCTCACATCCTCTTAGATGCACAATCTTTCACCCCTCCTTTGTCTCAGGATCTGTCCATTCCTCACTTTTATACTGTGTTCACTTATTTATTTTGAGAGGGAGACAAAGGGCAAGAAGAAGAGAGGCAGAGAGAGAAGGAGACGCAGATCTAAAGCAGGCTCCACACTCTGAGCTGTTCAGGACAGAGCCCAATGTGGGGTCGAATCATGAGATCATGGCCTGAGCTGAAGTCATGGCCTGAGTCACCCATGTCCCCAGTGGTTGAGCTCTTAAAAGCATTTAGAGCATTCAGCACCTCAGGAAGACATATGTGTTAGTATAAATTGGTCATGGAATAAGTTATATTGGTACTAAATCGTGTGCCAATCTCAGGAAAAATCCCATGAAACAAGGTACACTGTGAAGCACAACACAGGCCCCAGCCCCACGACACATGCCTCCCAGGTATTGGTGTGGCTGCAAGAAACCAAGGCCTACCAGAATAAACTTTAAAAAATGATAATAAATGGATGTGGATTTCTCTTCCATCTTGTCTATGACCTTAATGTCCTGGTTTTATGACTAGTGAGAACATCCTGCCTGGAGTCCACAGTCTGGAGGATGGACTTGTTGGCCAGCCAAACAGACTGGAGATCCCTCTGCCTCTGTCTGTCCATGGCTCTGTCTCTCTCTTGGTCCCAATGGGCCTACTGTTGGGGGAGATAGTCATGAGAGTTTCCAGACCGTAGAAAGCTTCTATCACCTCAATCTTCAGGTTTGTTCATGCTAAAAAGTCTGTTCCAGGAGCACCAGCCCAGTGTCAGAGTTTAGTGGACCTGTGACACAGTTATGTCATAATTACATGTAAGACTGGGGACACAATTTTCACCACAGGCCCCTTACCACCTGTGCAACAAAGGTGTTTGCTTTCCTAGACTAATTTAGGAGTAAACGTTTGGATTGTTGGCCGACCCAATCAGGGGTAGGCCAGGGGCAAGGGTGGTGAAAGAACTCATCTAAGCAGAGAAAGTAGACCAAAGTTGAGGGGATCCACTGCATGGGAGCAGCAAGCAGAACAGCAAAGCAGAGATGTTCTCCCAGGAGACAGTGGTAGGTGCTATAGTTAAGAGGGGAAGGTGAAGAGGTATGGGAACATATGGAACTTTCTTTTTTCAGTACCTGTGTCTAGGTATAAGTAATACATTGGTCAACTAGAGCTTAAAATATTTTGAGGTGAGTTGCTTTATGGACTAATTTGCATTCAGCCCAGTGGTCACTGTGGGACCTTTACCATACTCAGGTTTCCATTGCTCAAGCCTTCACCTAAAAGTGACCTCTAACTTCCCACTTGACAGACAAACAATGACAAATCCTTGACGATTGCGCAGAGGTCTCATCTTCAGTAGCTCTTCCTGCTGAACAGTGGGATGTGCTGTCCATACATAACTTGTCTGTCCGTCTGGGGACTGAGCAGTTATAGACCAGAGCATGGTATTATACTAACATGCTGAGAGGTGATTCGATCAAATTTCTTGGTGGCTGGTCCATGGGATTCAGGAGGAGGGAATCCTCTGATGCTATGGGCTGGAATCCTTGTCGAACCATCATTCATATATGGAATTGTTGCATTCTGGAGAGACACACATTAAAAAGGGATTCAACAGTTGGGGGGGGGTAATAATTAGGCATATGAGTATTGAGGCCAGGGGTCCTAAAAGAGAAAGAATACAGCATAGACATGACTAGGTTTATTTCCAGGAAAACGATTTTTTTGTTACATGGTTCCAGGGGGAGAAAGTCTATTCAATCAAATCATAGACGTTCTCTTTTATTGCCCTTGATTGACCCAGAAGCAACATTGTTGCTTTAGCAGGACACAGATCCCCACCCCCTGGGCTTCAGCTAGGAGATCTAAACTCAGTCGTTTCTGCAAAATGATTACAACTAAAAACTCTAACTGGGTTTGTATATTCATAGTGGATTTACCTATGGTTTCTAGACCCTGGGCATGTGTGTTGGGCTCTATTCCCTCACCTGTGTGTACTCCCAGGATGGCTGTGCTGCCTCAAGTAGCAGCATAATCTCTGTGTGTCACCCTTTCCTCCTCAAGGAAAGGTCTCACCACAGAAAAGTGTCCCCAATAGAAGCCTCCACTGAAGCTTCTCAGTAAAAGAGATGCAGGGGTTTTTGTCTCACTTCCTCGTTATCTGTGCCACTGTGAGTAACGATAGTTGCTCCCACTGCCATGATATATAGCACAGTAATAGTCAGCCTCATCCTCAGGCTGCAGCCCAGAGATGAGCAGAAATCCTGCATTGGCCGAGGCATCTTTGGATCCAGAGAAGCGGTTGGGGACCCCGGATCCCAACTGTGTACTTGTGTAATAGTACAGGAGATACCGGGGAGAGCTCCCAGGCATCTGCTGGAACCAGTATATGGTATAGCTGCCCACGTTGATGTCCCTGCTCAGGGTGCAGGTGAGTCTGGCAGTCGTTCCCGGAGATGCAGAGAGGGATGATGGCTGGGTCAGCACAGGCTGGGACAGGGAACCTGCAAACACAGACACAGCAGAGTGAAGAGAAGGAACAGTGTATGTGAGATTAGGGAGCTGGGCCAAAAGGATTTGACCCTGGCTGCCAGGGGACCCTGGTGACCTGGGTCCTGTCCCTACCTGTGCAGTGACAGAGGAGCACAAGGAGGACAGGGATCCAGGCCATGGTAACACTGCTCCTTCTTAGGCCACAGAGCTGGAGTTGGGCTGCCCTTGGCCTGTCTTATTCCCTCACCACGTGCCTACAGAGGAGGGGCTGATGATGTAAATGTGACCTAACCCTGCCTCTTCTCCAGGTGCAGGCACAGGATTGTGGCCCATGGACAGGAAGACAACATGATGCACTAGTTTCCCCCTGGGTGCGCTTGGAGGAAGCAGTTGCTGGAACTGCATAAAGGCCCAGGTCCAGGACTCCTCCAGGATCAGAGAACACACCTGCCCTGTCCCCACTGGAAGCAAAGGGCCCTGTCCTGGGGCTTTCAGTCAGTGGATGGTGTCCTGCAGAAACCCCCAGGCACAGTGTCAAGCACCCCCTGCTGATCTCTGGGTGAAGGTCTCTTTTCCCACCACTGGCGTGCCTCACCTTCACTGGCTTCCCTGATGCCTGTGTTTCCATAACTTGAGTGTGACACTCCAGGGAAAGGAAAAGGTCCTGCTGAGCAGTCACTGATCAGGTTCTCCCTGTGAAGGGAGGGGGGGCAGGGGGAATCTAACAAGAGGGACGCATGCAGTCCTGATTCAATGAAACCTAAGAACCACTATGGAGCTGAGGACAATACACAGGAAACAGAGAATAGAAGGAATATGTCCCCATCGTGGGGCTCAGAGGATGCGGGCTGCCTCTGGTGGCTGAATGTGAATGGGGTCTCGCTGAGGACACAGAGTGTGGGAATCTGTGCCCTTTGCAGAGGACAGACAGGACACAGCAACCCCTGATGAGGCCGCTGCAGGTGTGGGGACAAAGCAGGGACCACTGAGGGGTCATTGTGTGACCTCACCTCTGTGTTTAGGGAGACTTTTAATCCTGGCTGTACCTGTCATCAGTGTTGCTCACTACAGATTGAACTCCACAGGAAGTTCTAGGACAGAACTTGGGGCAGGGATACCTGGAAGGAGTCATTTTCTGAAGGAAGATGACAGCAGAGGAAAAAGAAAAGCGAGAAGTGGTTCATGTCACAGCAGAGCCAGAGCTGCACTGTTTCACTTATGTCACCCAAACCGCAAGAAAATGGGACACTTTATGCAGATTACCTCCCCCCACCCAGCTGCCCAAGCTCAAGCTGCACACGTAGCCCCAGGTCCCCAGAGCAGGAGGAGGACACAGCTGCTGGGCCCCCCTGAGCTCTGAGCACAGAGACACAGGGCCGGTTCTCACAGGACTCCCAGGCACATAGCGCCCCCTGCTGCCCATAGCCTACTCACAGCAGGGTCTTAGATGGGGGCCACCGAGATAGGACCCAGGGCTTCATCAAACCCTGCCCAGGAGCACCCCAGTCTGTCCTTCAGAGGAAGTATAGGGACCCGCATTAGAGATGAACTCAGAGAAGGTCACCTCATCTCAGTGCAAAGGCCTCTTCAGCTCCATCCAGACACACCTTCCTGTGTGTCGAGTAACGTGGGGCAGGAACAGGGAGGAAGTCTTCCCGGAGCCTGTCCTGTATTTCCCGAGAGCAGAGGGACATAGGGACAGGGACCACTAAACCCCAACAGCCCCATTAAGGACCCACAGGAAGCCTGGCTCACTCCTGTGCACCCCCTCCCCACGTAATTCTCAGTGTGAGTGAATGAGGGGTTCTGCCCCAGTTCTCCTCTGTTCTCACCCTCTCTCCTGTGATGAGGAGGGGCCTGACTACCATCACAGGAAAGTTGTTCAGAGAGGCCAACCTCACTGCTTCATCTGGAGAGGAGCCTCCTAAGGGGATAGGGGGAGCCCCCAGTCCTTCCAGGAAGAAGCTGGGAGAACACAGGTTGAGGTCAGACCAGAGGGGTGAAGTGTCTCATACTGGAAGGGCAGGGCAGGGACACACAGAACTGGGAATCTGGGGCCGGGGGAACATATTTAGGTGGAAAGGAAAGAGTTGCACAGGCCTCTGTGTGACTGACGCTGGTGGAACAAGGCACATGGATGCCATCCTTTGTTCTTGACATGTCTTCTGAAAGTCAAGTGTGACTGCTCCTAAGAAACCCAGACATTTGTTCAAACCCTCCTCTGGGGTGTCTGTGAGGGTGTTTTGGACGAGTTAACATTTGAGTGCTCACACTTAGGAGAGCAGAGGGTCCATTCTAAGGTGGGGGATCCGAACCCTTCAATTGAAGGCCTCAATAAAACAGAAAAGCTGAGTGAGAGGGCACTCCTCTGCCATGTATCTATTTGATGTTTTTAATCCATGCTATACACTGGTTAGAGTGTACATTTAACAACGTTATTGATATAATGGAAGTTTAATTTTTTATGTTTTTTATTTATTTTTGAGAGACAAAAAGAGACAGTATGACCAGGGGAGGGTCATAGAGAGAGAGGGAGACACAGAATCTGAAGCAGGCTCCAGGCTCTGAGCTGTCAGCACAGAGCCTCAAACCCATGAACTCTTTAACCATGACCTGAGGCAAAGTCTGACACTTATCCGACTGAGCCACCCAGGCACCCCCAGACAGCGGCTTATAAAGCTATTATGGTTTTCTATCTCCATAATGACTACTCCTCTATGTCCTCTTTCCTGTCTTCCACGGAGTGATGGAAATGTCCCTAGTATTCCAGTAATTGGAGGTCCCCACACCAGTGAGGCACAGGGAGCACTTCTCTGTATTTGGTGAGTAGAAACCCTCCAGTGCATTCCTGAAGAGGTGACACACGGAACAACTTTATCATCTCTTACAATTGCAACCTGCTTGAAACTACAGTTCTTCATGCACAGTGTGAAGTGACTCCCTCTAGGATCTGTTCTCCCAGCACACAGACACACGTGTCCAGGAGCCCTGCCACATGAGGTGCTCTGACAGGAACAGAATGCATGAGTTTATGTCAGTCAGCACTACGTCCCCAGAGCAAATAAATGTGTCTCATTTTACATAAAACTCAGCTCAGTAAAGCTGATTTGAATGCAACAAGAATGTCTTTCTGAAGATGCTGGTGCAGTCCTTACTACCCATGTCCCACCTCTGTGCTTACTGCAGAGAGAATATGGATAAAATTGTGGTTAATATAATGGATGGAATAACAATGGGAAATAATAATTGTTTTATTATTGTTTTTTATTTCATTTCATTGTTTGTATTGTGGGTCTGGTCCAGCAGGTAGGAGAAACCAATGCGGTGTTCAGTGAGTCCCCATGAAGGTCCTGACCCCATGAACTTCAGAGTCATCTCAGTGATGGTATTACCAAGCACAGCCTTTCTGGGTGGAGCACAGTGGGATCACACTTGTATCTGGTGTGGGGAAAGCTCTAGTCTGTGTGCCTTGAGTTCATAGTAGAGCAAGTGTTCATTCAGCCACTCATGACTGGAGGAAAGAATTTCTAGTACCCAAGTGATAATCTGCACCCAGAGGATTCTATTAAAGTTCTCATTTTGGAGTGATGGAGAGGAAGAGATAAGGGAGGCTGGGTCTCTGAGGTCACTGACCCTGTGGGCATGGCTTGGGACAGAAGATTTTTCATCAGGGGTCCAGCGTGACTGGAGGGGTTCCTTGGGTGAATGAAGGAGTGAAAGTCAAGCCCTAGAGAGCAGTGAAGGTGTGTGTCGGGTCCCCCATGGACTTGATCTCCATAGGAGCAGCATTGAGGCTGCTGTCCCAGAATCAACTTACTGATCAGCGTCAGGCACTGACCTGAGCCCTGACATGGTCAGGGGCGACCTGCACATGGAGACAGACTCACGGTGGGATTCCTGAGCATCAGCCTCATCCCAGGAGAGCAGATGTTCAGGCAATTCCTGGCTGCCCTGGTGACAGGACCCCAGTCACACTCAATGTCTCTGGCATTTCCTGCTGACAGGAATTCTGGCTTCTAAGAATGGATATCCTGAGGATGGCTGGATGAATACAGGTTGACCCTGAATTCTGAAGGGTCAGAGAAACCGAGAAACTGCAGACCTCAAGACACTGTACATTCAGAAAGAGGAGAGAGGCATGTATGGTTGGTGGGAGATGTGTGACCAAAAATGAGGGCGTGTTGACCTATCACCCTTATGACTTCTCCTGCAAGATGATACTCCACGAAGTTGATTCTGCTTTGGAAGGGCAGGAGTCACAAAGACCTTTTCTGTGGAAGATCACATATTGTAAGCAGGGAGGACTCAGGTGAGGGTAAATCTGCCAACAATTCACTGAATCTGAGTGCAGATTCCGTCCAGTGACACAAACCTCTGCATCTTTATCTCAACTGATTTCCCATTCACTGATGGGAATTAATTTAATTAATAAATTTAATTTAACAAATTAAAGCAAAAGCTGCCAAATAGAGGAAAATATGTTATATGATGCAACGGATCTCAAACTGAGGTTATTTTGTCCACCAGGTACACTTGAAAGTCACCTGTACAGTAAGCAAGGAGGGTGAGTAATTGGGAAGACAGTCCTGGTTACGACGACCCACTCTTTTCTTGCTGAGCCCCACAGCCTGGCCTGAGCCCAGTAAGTCCTCTTAGGTGTTCTCCTGATGCTATGGTGGGGGTCTCATGCACATATTCTCTATCCCAATGACATACAAGCCCCTCTTTAGACCCATGCATGGGATCCAGCTGAGCAAAGTGAGGGTAGGAATAGGAGAGGGATTCACCCCAAGGATGACTCAGGAGCACTGACCTGCAAGAAACAGAGAGAAAGGGGCTTTCAGCAGAGGAACTGGGGAGCCTGGCGCCCTCTGGTGGATTCATGGCTCATAGCAACTCAGGTTGAGAGTGGTGCCAGGGTCCCTGCCCCTCCTCCCTCCTGCTCATGGCCCTAGCCTCTTCAGATTGGATTCTTTCACTTAGAAATATGCATGGAAAGTTAATTCATGTGTTTTTGTGACCTGAGACAGCATGTCTTTTCATCACTGAATCCTATTCCATGTATGGATCTACAAGAGACTGTTTAGCCATTCATCTATTGAAAGAAGTTTGTGTTGCTTTATAAACAGCAACAAACATTCATGTGCATATTCTTGTTTCCACACAAAAAACTCATTTAGAGTAGTCCTTAGGACTGTTCTTTTTACATTATATTTTTAAGGCTTTGTTTAACTGTGTAGGAAACTTTTGCAAGGAATCTTCATAAATGACTGGATCCTTTGGCATTCCACCAGCAAAGAATGAGATTTCCAGCTGCCCCACATCCTGGGCAGCATTTGATGTTGTCATTGTATTGAACTTTAGCGAAGGTAATGGGAGTCTGGTGGTACCTCATTGTTTCCATTTGTCATACCACAATAACATATTATGTTGAAAATCCTTTCCCATGTGTAAGAGTCATCTATCTATCTTCCTTGGTTAGGGATCTGTTCAGATCTGTTCATTGGGAAGGCAGTGCCCAGCACCCAGGAATTCAGATTCTAATCTGAGGAGAAAGGGAGAAACTGAGTATATTCAAGTCTGTTGAGCTCTGGAAATTATCAGCAAAGCCCAGGAGGACATCAAGAAACGTAAGTGGTGCTTGGCAGAGAGTCACCTGGTTCTCATGTTTCATACATACTGCACTACTACCTTTCTTGACACTCCAACCCAGCAACTGTGGAGGCCATTTTGCCTCAGGAAACAAAGCCCCTATTTTTGCATTGGAAAACTCATACTTTCAAAAAGAGATATTTTCATTGACTTTATGAACTTACATGATTCCAGAGTTGAAGCCCTCTGGGTTTAGAGCATCTGGAAAGTTGGAAACCATAATCTCAGCTGCTGTTGGCCCCAGGAAGGGAGAGAAAACTGATGAATAAGACTGGAGCAGGGGAGGAAGGTCTAGTTTGTCACATGCCCTGGTGAGACAACAGCTCCTTGTTACACTTGGTCACCTACAGCTCTAAGCTATGATGAACAGCCTCTCCACAGCCTGCCACCCAGAGGTGGTTAAAGAGGTTTTGTCAGCAAACATGGATCTGGATAATCAGTTGTGGACACATGGAGGGTTCCTCACTACTGTCCTAGATCACAAGTTAGCGGCTCTGCCTGGTAACCTGGGTATCATTTCTATGGGAACCGCCAACATTTATGCTGCTTCTGTGGAGGAGGAAGTGACTTGGGATCTGGGGTCATCAAGAGCTTTCCCAGGAGGTTGACACACGCACACATGGGGAGTTCCTATTCCAGGTTTTTCACACACCTGCACAACCTGGATTCTGGAAACCGTCCAGTGGGATCTGAGGAGACATGAGGACAGATCAGTACCTATGGGTTCAGGAAACCCACTCATGGGAGTCCCCATGGGCCCTGGGATCAGCTACAGCAAAGCCACATCCATGGACCTACTACAGCCACTTCCACTGGGCAGGCTCAGCATTTTCCCAGCAGCAGTGGAGTCTGCACATGTTGAGTTACACATGCACCTATGTATTTCATCATAGAGTGTTTTAATGACATTTTATTAAGTTTTTACACGTTTATTGCCTTACCAAATATTGCATATTACTCTTTGAATTTATATACATATTTTTAGGGTTTTTTTGTATTTACTGTGTACCATTCTCTAGCCTGAAACCCAGGCTAATTTTCCCATGTTCATTGTATGCTTTTCTGTATTTTTCTAGCCTTATGGTTCAGTATGGAACATCCAATATTATAATGAACAGCATTAGTAAGGTTGGGCATGCCTTGTCTTGGTCTCTACCCCAGGGGGAAGATTTTAGTGTTCGTTGTAGGTGTTTTGTAGATTTATCTATCAAACTTAAGATGCTCAGTTTTCCCACATATTTCACTCTCGGGTAATTTTTTATAATTTTCATTCATTCATTCATTCATCCATCCATCCTTCCATTCTGGCACCTTATCATGAATAGTTTTTGATTTGTCTGAGATGAGTTTTCTATACTGATTGATAGGAGTATAGAATTTTCTTCTTTAGCCTATTAATACAGGATGTTACAATGATAGATTTTTGACTATAAACTGGCCTTGTATCTTATAATAAAACCCCTTTTGATCATGGTATATACTTCATATTATACATATATAGAACTGCTTTGTGTTTTCTAATATTGATTTAAGAATATCTTTTAAGAAAAGAATTTTTATCCCTCTATTTGTGAGGGATGCCCCATTTGCTTATTTCTTTGGCGCCAGAAACCTGGTGACACCAGCTACCAACTGAATATTTAAAAAGAATCCTTCCTTGGCCAAATTCGCCATTTTGATCCCCAAGCAAGGAAGATCTAGTGATATATTCAGGTTTTCGTTAATGTCTCTTACAAAGTTTTGTAATTTTCCATGCACAAGACTTGCAGACTTTTAATAAAGCTAAAGATTTCATAATTATAACATCATAAATGGTGGTGTTTTATTTTTATATATTGATAGTTCTTTTGCTTCTATACAGAGTAGCATGTATTTCTGCCTGTTGGTTTTTTAACCTGAGGCCCATATTGACGCACTTACCAGGAGCATGGGTGAGCCATCACCAGAGCCAAAGCTATAATCAACACATTTGGGCTTCTGACATCTCCAATGAATAATATTTTAGAAATTAACATTCTACTTCATTTGTTTGTTTGATTTAGAGAGATAGCACGAGTGGTGGAGAGGGGCACAGGAAAAGAGAGAGAGAGAAACTCATGTGGGAACCATGCTCAGCATGGAGTCAGCACGGGACTTGATCCCATAACCCCAGGATCATGACATGAGCTGAAATCAAGAGTTGCACCCTCAGTCAACTGAGCCACGCAGGCACCCCTAACATTTTATTTTTGAGTAACCTCTTTACCTAAAGTGGGTCTTGAACTCACTACCCACAATCAAGAGTTAAATCATCTAACCACTGAACCAGCCAGGCACCTCTCCACTGTACCATTTTTAACTCCGAGAAAGATAGTTTGGGCTTTGAAAATATGAACATGGTGTGAATAAGTTATCAATCTGAAGATTTGACTGAAGGAAAGAATATGAAAGTGTCAAATCATGTTATTCCAGGAAAATGATGTGTCTCTTGAAGATCTGACAACAGAAGTCACCCTCTGAACCACATGACAGAGTACGTCATCAGGCCTAGAGAGTGGAGGGAGCATTTGTCTCAGTTCCCTATGGATCTGGATCATTTGGGAAGCGTTAGTGCTATCTTGGCATATGACACTAATAGTCACCTTCTCACACACAAGATTCCAGAGATGTCAGAACACATGAATTGGTCAAAACATCTGTGGATCCAAAAATGACAGGGGCTGGGATCTCTGGTGTGTTATCTGTGACTTGAATCTCAGGAGATCCTAGGGAAGGCTCCCTGGCCTCTACTGGCACCAGTATGCATATTTTTTTTAACAACAGTGATGTCACTTATTTAACAAAAATGATATCACAACTCAGAGTGCAGATGAGTCTGGCAGATTCTTCTATGGATGTGAAGAAGGAGAGTGGCTGAGTCAGCATGGGCTGGGAGAAAGAACCTGCAAACACCCGCACTCATGCGTGGTGGAGCAGAGATGGAGGTGAAGCTGCTTGGGGATCTGATCCATAGGGGTGGACATAGGTTCAGAGCATCCCCTGGATCACTGAGGACCGTCCTTGCCTGTGTAGTAAGAGGACAACACAAGGAGAAGGGGTTACCGCATAGTGGACACAGTCCTGCAAAGACCCCATGGCTGGAGCTGGGCTGTCCCAGGCATTTCTTATCTCCTTCAATGGTCTCTGGGAGAAGGGGCTGTACCTAGTGTTCCATTTTCTCTTTCTTGATAGTATCTTTTGGTGTACAAACATAGTAACTTAGGAGAAGTCCAATTTTCCCTCCTGTTTTTGCTGGTGCTTTCAATGTCATATGTAAAGAATCCATTGCCAAGTCCAAAATTCATGAGATTTTCCTTCTTGTTTTCTTCTAAGATTTTTATAGTTTTAGCTCTTAAATTTAGATCTTTGATCCATTTTACATCCATTTTTTGTATGGATAATTATACGTAATTTCATCCCTTTGTATTTGGATATCTAGTTGGTGCAGCACCTCTGATTGGAGACACCATTTTTTTTCACACTAAATTCTCTTAGCACTCTTTTGGAAATAAATTGACCACAGATGAGTGATTTATTTCTGGCCTCTCAAGTTTGTTTAATTCATTCATATGTCTATCATTAGGCCAGTACCACATTCATCTTTACTGTAGCTTCATGAGTTAGTTTTAGTGAGTTTTGAAATCTACAGTTGTGAGTCCCGAAAATTTGTTCTTTTTCAGGATTTTCTGGATGTTCTGAGTCCCTATATTCCACGGAAATTTTGAGAGCACCTTTTCTGTGACTGCAAAACAGGCTTTTGAGGGTTTGATAGGGATCGTAGTTAGTCTATCCATTGCTAAGGAGAATATATGAAGCCTTTCTAACAATTGTGGTTCTTTATTTTTTTGCAAGTTAAATAAGATAAAATAATAAAACATTAAGTATTCACCATCGGTTTATCTACTTTTGTCTCATTAGAGCAAAAATATAAAGGTAAATGTGGGTCTGTTTATAAACCTAGTTTGTTCTTTACTGAAATATTTTACAATGTTTCTAGAAATTGTAAAATGTGGTCATAAATTTGCTTACCTAAAAAACAGTGGCGTAACAAATAGTTCACAATTGCGTTTTGCTAGAAAACATTTCTAGAGTTAGGATTCTAATAAATATAATATAGACTAGTAAAAATGATAAGGAAAACAACTGTATGTTCCAGTAAATTAAGAAATGTGTTTTTCGGGAGGGGGGAAGACATGAAGAATGGGAATACATTTTTTGTTGAAGGAAACTAAAAATAATTTTTTCCTGAGTCTAGTTATTTGAAGAAAACCTAGATCAAGATCTAAATGTATAAGAGGAAGTTGTAGTAGGATTTTCAAAAACAAACTTGGAAATAAATTTTAAGTGTGGTCATTACTGGTTAAAAGTAAAATATATTCAGTAAATAAATGAGTTTTAATATCAAAATACATGGATGAAAAATTAAAATTCTGTTGTCTCTTGGGAAAAGATCCAAATTTTCTTTAACTATTGCTCTGCTCTTATTCAAAATGGCAAATAAAAGGTTTATTCACTTTTAAACTGTCTGCCTAGAATACAAGCACTCTGTGTTCTGCCAATATATTTCCTATGTTTATCAGGAATTTCATTCATTGAAAACAATTATTGATACTATTTTAAAAGTCCTACATTTTGCTTACACCTCTGTAACTTTCTCTACATGCCTTTAAAATAATTTTGTGCTGTGTGGCACATGAGTAAACACATTTTCTGGTCAATTGCATCGTAATGAACTCTAACCACATCTTTGACCATGACCACTTTTCAGGCTTACCATGTACAGTTACCATTTTACTCCCATCCTATTGCAAATGTGTTTCATTGTCAAGGATATTCTTGAGGAGGACTGTTAACAAACATAGGGTTTTGATACTTTTAGGATAGTAAAACCAAGGTATAAATTACAAGAACTATTAGAAAAACTAGACTCAGATGGAACAAAACTTAAGACCATGAAGGTGAAAGTACCAAGATGGATGAATATAATTTTCATGACTTATTGTTTAAAACATTTCGGAGTTTTAAAAACATTTTGTTCCTTCAGATTTAAGGAAACTTCTCTTAAGCTCACTTACATGTAACATCATGATGAACTATAACTTTGTAAATAAATTAAACCATTTATCTTTTCTCCTTACCGGATTCTCCCAGAACTCAGAAACTGTTGGCGAGTATTCTCATATTTTTATGTCAATATATTTATTAGCATCAGTTTGATGAGATTCCATTTTCCTTGTAACAGGATACAATCAGAAACATTGGTCGTATTACCAAGACTATGATTAGAAAGGCATATCTGAAAGAGATATGCTCATGCATATACTCAGATATGGCCGGACAGCGTTACAGAACTAACATTGACTTGATGGATCCAGTGAAGCCTCTTAGAAGGATCAGCGTGCCCCCTGCTGGCAGAGATCCCAGCATCTCTTCCAGGTGAGTCAAGAAGGACATTTTCTGGCAGATGCAGGAAACATGGGATACATTGGGACCTCAAGAACAGAGAATTTACCCACTTCAATAGATGCTACAGGTAAAGTCTGACGGCAAGATTTTGGCACAAGTTTCGCTGGACTTTTGGCCTGGAGGGGCTGGTAATGTTTAATCTGGAAGTCTCTTATAAAAGTCCCAGCAAGGCAGGTTTTAAAGAGCCCATATGGCCAATGCTGTTTTGCATCAGTTAGGTAAGTAATCATCACACCAAGTTCTTTTTGAAACTACACTTATTTTGCAAACACATTAATGTCAATTTGGCTATACGGAGGAGAAACATAGGTGATTGTAGAGAGACAAAATGTTCCAGTAAAACACATGATAAATACTTGATTCTAAATCTATTATAACCTAGACGAGAACCTGACTTTCTATAGCTTCCAACAATGTCTGGCTACAAGTCTCAAACCTAACATTTTGAAATTTCTCCCACTACGTGAGCTGGATTAATACCGCCCTTTGCTCAGAAGTTGTGACAAGTAAATCTGAGAGGCCTGATGTAACTTCAGAGGAAGTAGATGTAACTTCAAAGCACCTCACATAGAGGCAATCTGCATGTTCTTTCTCTCCTTCCCTTTCCCATCCTCAGTCCCTGATTCCTTCAAGTCATGAGGACCCTGATCTTCCTCCACCCTCCAAGTATCATCCAGAGCCACAAGTCTGACTGGGGCAGAATCCAGAGCCCCTGCTCAGTCACACCTTCCTGCTCCCCTCCTGCCCCTTCATTATCTGTACACAACCAGGATGTCATTACTGGACATCAGACTCTGGGGTTCCTCATCACCCTCTACATTGCTCCAGCTGCAGCCCCAAAGACCTCACCCCTCCACAAGATCCTGGGACACAACTTTTCTTTACAACATGTTTAGGTTCTGTGTCCTCTCTTTTCTCTCACTGTGAACTTCCTGAACATGGGGACCCTTCCTGTTATGTCCACGTGGGGCCCACATCCCTGGAGGCATTTGCAGCAAACACTAGACTTTAGGTAAGTAGTGTGGATGCACATTGTCTAAGGAGTACTGTATCAACAATCAGACACACCAGGAATCATTGTTCCTAATTCTGTCCTGACCTATTTGTTCCAGACTCTGTGCCCAGGGCAGCTGGCCCCTGACACCCAGGAATTTCTCCTCAATGGGAGAATATCCTAAAATGTGTTTCTTCCAGGACAGGCAATGGGGTCTGAAAAAAGATACGGATTATTTTGCAAACAAAGTTCCTTGAAACTACAGTTTACACCAGACAAGGGAAGTAGCTGATTTATCCAAAGAGAGGAGACTGTAAGAGGACTCCCATTGCTGGGTAAAGAGCAGATTTTAGTCTCACTTCCCCAAAGGTCTAGAGCACTGTGTAAGCAACAATATGCGTGTCCCCCACTGAGCTGTAATAATCAGCCTTTTCCTCCACCTGGTACCCAGTGATTCTCAAGGAGCCAGAATTGCCAGAGCTGGAGCCAGATAACCCATCTGGGACCCCCCCACCAAAAGCCAAGTGCTATCATAGATGATAGTTTTAGGGGGCTTTTCTGGGTGATGTTGGTACCAAAACACATAATAACCAGCCTCAATGTTGTTATGCGCTTACAGTGCAGAGGATGGTGACAGTCTGGCCCAGGGACCCAGACATTGAAGATGGCTGAGTCAGCACCGACTCAGGACCCCAGAAGTGGGGGAGACAGAGAGGATGATGCTGGGGTCTAGAGTCAAGAGGAGGATGCAGGGCCCCTTCCTCTGTCTCTGCATCCAGTCACCTGTGCAGTGAGCAAGTAGGATGGGGCAGAGAGAGACCCAGGTGCTGGTGGAGGTCACCACCAATCCTGCCTTCTGTGACCTCACAGCTGAGCAGACCCTCCCTGTTGTCTCCTTTCCCCTCTTCATTATCTGAGAGAGGGAGGGCACATCCATGCAAATGAGATCCCAGCTCTCTGATTTTTCACAGGCCCCAGTTGGTCCTTCATCCTCAGGATGTCAGTGGTGGGCAGGGCAGGGACTGTGCAGGGCCGGGGGTGGGGAGATCCCAGATGAGAACCCTGAGGAGAAAGCACAGGCAGTGTCAGGTGGCAGATCCTAGGTCTGAGTAACCCTGACCTGTCAGAAACAGGCCCTGAGAGACTCCTAGTGTCCAGTCACAGACACACCATTGTGTGACATGGTGACTAGAGCCCATGAGAGAAGTGAGATCCAGCCACACCACAGCTGCCTTGCTTGTTAATAGGTCAAGACTGAACTTTTATCTCTTATACAAACTCCTTTAAATCATGATCAAGTTCAGAACAGTGACAGGTCTCCATGGACAGGTGGTCCCTCAGTCCAGGATCTGGCCATTTCCTCTTATGGGATTCCTCCCTGGTTTCCAGAACTCCCCTTCCACTGATGTTCATACAGCCCTGAAGAGTTGGGAAGCACTTCTTTCCAGGTTGTGTGTAGAATTCATTGTGTGTATTTCATAGAAGGATTAAGCCCTAAAAGCTTTGGTCATCTGTCTATTTCCACCAACTTAGAAAACAGTTCTTCACACACTGTGGGCAGTGGTTCCCTTCTACTCTCTGTTCTGCAAGCACATAGACCCAACTCTGCAAGAGCCCTGCCAAGTGATGCTGTGTGTGGCAGTGACCTCAGAGCACAAAGGGCAAACCTGCAGGAAGTTCTAGGAGGGAAGGAGTGACAGCTCCAGGTGCTCTGACAAGAACCTCGTTGCAGATTTTCTGTGTTAATCACCTATTAGATGACTGTTAACTTAAAATAAATGTGTGTCATTTTATACCATTTTATACCAAAAAACCAGTTCTGGAACAATAATTTAAACTCAATGACAGTGTCACTGGGAAGGTGCAAATACAATCACATGTGTGCTTTCAGAGACCCATGTTTACTGCAGACAGAATATGAATTAAAATAGTAGTTGACAATGGGGTGAAAAAAATATATGACTTTATGTTCTTGGTTGATTAAAGGTCTAGAACCTTGTTTAGATCATTTGATTAATAATAATAATAATAATAACAGGGAACATTACTATTACTTGTCATTATCCTAATAATAATTTTGCAAATGACGTCTGGTCCTACAAGGAACATAGGAAAACCCAACATGGCGCTCAGGGAAACACCATCAGAAGCCTGTTCCTATGAACTTCACACCGATCTCATGGATGGAATTAACAAACACAGGGCCTGCAGCATGGAGTGATTAGGAGTCAGATCCTTTCAGGGGTGGGGAGGTGTGACTGGAGTGTCTGGAGAAGGACAGCCCAGCCCTGAGAACAGGCAGCATGTGACTCATGTCCCAGTGGGCCTTGATCTCCATGAAAGCAGCCCTGAGGCTACTGTCCCAGAATCAATGCACTTCTCAGCTTCATGGGCTGCCTGGAGCCCAGAGATGCTGGGGGCTCAGCTGCCCATGGGGACAGACTCACCCAGGGATCCCTGAGCATCATCAGCATCCCAGGAGAGCAGGGGTTCAAAGCAGGTCCTGCCCTCATGACAAGACCCCAGTGACAGTCACTGTCACTGGATTTTCTGCTCATGGAGATTCTATTTCCTCCATTGTGATGCTGATGAAGGCTGGATGAGCACAGGTTGAGGATGACTACTAGGAAGACACAGAAGCCTGGAAAGTGTGAAGACCAGGACACCATACACTAGCTCATGTTGGACAAAGCAGGAAGGGATATCCAGTGGGAAAAACACAGCGTCTTCAACAAATGGTGTGGGGTGAACTGGACAGCAACATGCAGAGAGGGACTGGACCACTTTCTACCACATATACAGAAATAAATTCAAAATGAATGAAAGGCCTAAGTGTGAGACAAGATATCATGAAAATTGAAGAGAAGAATGCAGACAGCACCTTTTTGACCTTGGCCATAGCAACCTCTTACTAGAACTGCAGGACACAAGGACAGTCCTCCCCTCAGGGGCCTCTTTGGCATGAAGATTATCATGAGTTAAAAAGCAGTTGAAACCCAGTACGCTCAGGAAAAGCTATTCATGTCTCCTCAACTGACTAGAAGAACTTAGGGGAGCACCTGCTCCGGGAAGAGAGTTGGCACCACAGACAGTTGCACCAAGTGTGAACTAGGTGGGGTAGACAGGGGGACCCTGCAAGGCTGGTTTGGTCACAGTCCTCGGTGTCCCATTGTTTCCCAGGGGTCCTGCACACATTGTTTACCAAACATCTACTCTTCTGTCTGTGAAGTGCATTTCTTTGCACTAAATACAGGACCCTTACCTTCTTCTGTGCAGTTCAGGAAAACAAAGACCTCGCTTTGCTTGACTGTCTTTGGAATTTCCATGACTGTGTGTATTGCTTATATGTACACTATTAAATTTGACTTTCTCCCGTTAATCTGTGTCATGACATTGATTCTTAGTCAAGCTAAAAGGATCCTGAAATGGACAGGACACTCCTGTTTCACAACAGTAGTAAATGAGACAAAAAAGGAAGGGAAGCCTGATGCTTTTCCTTTAAAACTATTTTCAGTTGTTCATGTTCTCCAGACCATGGGGCATGTGCAGTTGGGCTCTATTCCCTGATTCATCTGTGCTCCTGGGACACTTGTGCTGCTTAAGGCAACAACCTAATCTGTGTGTCACTCCTTCCTCCTCAAGGACAGGTCTCGCCATAGAGGAGTCTCCCCTGCAAGAGCCTCCACAGAAGCTTCTCAATTAAAGAGGCTTAGAGACCCAGGGGTTTTTGTCTCACTTCTTCCTTATCTGAGTCACTGTGAGTAACGAAAGTTGCTCCCACCGCCATGATATGTGGCACAGTAGTAGTCAGCCTCGTCCTCAGGCTGCAGCCCAGAGATGAGCAGAAGCCCTGCATTGGCCGATGCATCTTTGGATCCAGAGAAGCGGCTGGGGACCCCGGAGCCCTGGTATTTATTGGAGTCTGAGTAGAACCACAGGAGAAACCGGGGAGGGCTCCGTGGCTTCTGCTGGAACCAGTGTATGTAATAGCTCCCCACATTGAAGCCACTGCTCAGGGTGCAGGTGAGTCTGGCTGTTGTTCCCAGAGATGCAGAGAAGGACGATGGCTGGGTCAGCACAGGCTGGGACAAGGAACCTGCAAACACAGACACTCGTCGGTGATGGGGCCAGAAATGGGGGGGGGGGTTATGCCCAAGATTCTGAGCATGGAAAGAGTCTTTTGAGTCCACCTTGTGTCCCTGAGGCCAGTCCCTACCTGTGCAGTGACACAGGAGCATAAAGAGGAGAGGAGTCCAAGCCATGGTGACATAGACCCTAGTACCCACACTGGGCTCAGCTGCCCCAGGCCTTCTTTTCTCCTCCACCCTCTGCCACAGGAGGAGCTGTCCATGCAAATGAGGTCCATCTAGTGACACCCCCCACCCAAGCCCTGGTGCTTTAGCTCAGCTGAAGGGCACTCCCTGGGGACAACGAAGGTTGGCTTCACCACTGGGGAGACCGCTGGGAGGAAGCACCTGCAGACACAGCACACAAGTCCTTGCTCAGGGAAACTTGTCACACCAGAAGTGACACAGATGGTGAGTTTCCCTCAGGGAGCACAGTGCCCAGTCTCCAGTCCCAGGCTCTGAAGAGTTATGAAGAGACCCCATGGCCGTCCCACAGCGCCCCCTCCTGGCTGATGGGCACATACCTCACTGTGTCCAACAGCCCTGGGAGCCCACCTGGTTTCCTCACCTCTGTTCATTCACTCACACATCACTGAGCTGAATCATGGGTAACATGATCCTATACTGCTGCCCATGACGAATGTCGCATTTTTCACTCTCCAAAGAGGTCCTGTTCTGTAGGATTTGTAGCAATTACCTCAATTAAATGGCAAACTATCGGTTCCTTGCAGAAGATACTGCATGCCTCATGTCCCTCCTGTGGCATACAGTTGAGAATGTGTCTATCTTGTGACTGTTTCAAGATTCCTGTGCATTAAAGTAATGGATACCAGCTGCCGTCCATTACAGTGAGTAGTGTGTTAGTCTTTTATGTTTTTCGGTAATTTCATTGCCTTAATTTATTACAAAGAAAAGGAAAAACGATGAATTTATATTTAATGAAGTCCTATTCACCAAGTGTCATTTTTTTGTTTTTTGTTTTTTGATGGGTTTTCATGACATTGTCTTGTCTACGTATTTTCATAGAAATACTAGATTCTGAAGATTTTCTCCCTTTTTATGCTTATAGCTTTATGTTTTACAGTTGTGTCTGTAGTCCTTTTAGTGATTCTTTTAATATATGTACAGTGAATTTTAAGTATGGCTCATCTCTCTCTATGGATAAACAATTGTTCTGGGCCCATTTGTACAAAAGTCCATTCTTTCTCCTCTGGAAGGCTTCTTCAAATTTGTAAAAAAACAGTTTATCCTTACCTCTGTGGGTCTATTTCTGGGTTTTATGTTCTGTTACATTGGCTGATGTGTCTACCCACTATCGGTTCCACTCTGTCTTGCTAGGACAGGGACTTAATTACATTTTCATACAATTTGGGAAGAACTGACATATTTACTACAATGAGTCTTCTCATCCATGAACAGAACATATCTTTGCATTGGTTTAGATCCACTTTGATTACATTTACCTGCATTGTCCAGATTGCAACATCCATGGCCTATACTTGTTTTGTTAAATGTGCACCTAAATATTTCATCGAGTGGTTTGTAGGTTTTTAAATTATTTTCACTTGTTTACTACTAATATATACTCATATATATGATCTTTCTATGTTAATCCTTATTCAAAAATATTTCCAAAATTACTTTTACTCTTTGAATATATTTGCATACATAATTGTGGCTTCCTTTGTATATTGCCTGTAGGTCACTGTCTCAGCTGAAATGGGATAACTGTCTCTTGTTCTTCCTCATCTGCAATCCTCTCACTGTTTGTCCCCCCTTATGGTTCTGTCCGCCACATCCAGTCCTCTGTCAAACAGCAGTGTTGACATTAGACATGATGGCCTTGCTCCCTGCCCTGGGGGGGAAAGCTTTCAGCAATTCTCCTCCATGTGTGTTAACTGAAGGTGTTTTATAGTTTCCTTTATCAAACTGAAGATGTATCCTCTATAGGGTGTCCTATGAAAACTTTTATCAAGCTCATTCATATATTCATTCATTCTTGTCCAATATCATGAATAGGTTTTGGACTGCCCAGGAAGTGGAAGAGCATAAAACCTACCTGAGAGAGTGAGGGAGACCCTTTAATTTTTCTTTCTTTTTTAGTATTTTAATGCTTATTTATAATTGAGAGAGACAGAGAGACAGAGCTCAAGTGGGGGAAGGTCAGCGAGAGAGTGGGAGGCAGAATCTGAAGCAGGCTCCATGGTTCTGAGCTGTCAGCAGAGAGCTTGGTGTGGAGCTCGAACTCAGTAACCATGTGACCATGACCTGAACCTGGACATTTAACCGACTGAGCCACCCAGGGGCCCCTCATCTGCCATTTAATAGTTTGGCTATTATCACAACGTATTTATTTCTACTTCTACTTTGGTGTCAAGGAGATAAGGCAGGAGACCTGGTGACAGAGATACCACCCCCTCCTGTCCAATATGAGGGAGGGTGAGAGGATACTTAGGACATGGAAGAAATGACATTTCTCTCTCCGTACCCTGCTGGGTTCTTCACTTCCTTATACTCCCTGTCCCTCCTCAGTGTCTTAAAGTCCTGGATCATCATTATCATCATCACAACCCATCCCTTATACCCCTTGACATTTAGTCCCTCTCGCCTCACTAACCAGACACCCCATCAAATCCCCAGTTGCTCCCTCTCCAGCTGAGCTCCCCAGCTGACTGGCTGCAGGTGTACGTGGCCACGATGACAGCTCTCGCTCTGAACCCATGAGACTCTTCTCTAAGGCATCCCTAGTTCGGGCATCCTGTGATCCTTCATGTCACACATTCCTCCCTGGAATCCGTTGTTAGGTCTGTCTCTCTCTGCAGTGCATAGTCAGACTTCCCTCAATCTCCCTGAAGTTAGAAAGTATCTTCCATCTAGACTCCACACTGGAAAATAGAAGCTAGAAGGTAAGTTTTATGGCATCACTACTACTAACAATTCCTATATATTCTTTTCTTTTGGATGACAAAAATAAGGCGTTCACGATTTTTTCAAAAATTCTTTCACATTCTTCAGTTAATTTTACAGTATCCTTAATATACAGATTTCACCAATGTCAATGTAACAGCTCTCCCTCTGATCTCTCAGGTGAACTTGCTTCAAGTATAGGCACTCCTTGTGCACTGACCTCAGACCCTTGATCTGCAGCAGAACTCATCTCTTTTTTGAGAGGTGCAGGCCACTGTCCTTCAGGAAGGAGTAAAGAACTGAACGTTCCCGGAGGAGACACCTGATCAGCTTTGGAGCAGCTTCGAGTGAAGCCACAAATCTGGCATTTCCAGGGTCATGTCTTCATAGAACTAGCCACGTGCACACTTGCTTCCCTCACACGGAGCCTCCATGATTTCCTGCACCTTCGCCTGTAAAACTAGAGGGCTTCTCCTACACTGGGAAAATGGTCTGTGTGACACTTGTCCACCATCTTCCCAGGTTGCTGGATTCCTGAGTGAGCACCTGTATGTTTCCCACCATCCCTTGTCTCTCAAGTATTGAATTTCCAGGAGTAAACAGCAGAGAGCCTGAGTTCAGAACCATATCTCTGTTTGAGAATATTAGCATTTTTACATTGTTGGTAATATGAAAACAATCATTTTTGTTATTTTTAGCATAACAAGGTATCATTATTATTTAAATTACTACTGAAATAATTAATAGAAACTATTTTATATATTTCTCATAACTTTACTGCATTATCTTATTAGTGCCATGTTTTTTAATGTTTATTTATTTTTGAGAGACAGATCATGTGAAGGCAAGGTTGAGGCAGAGAGAAAGGAAGAATGGATCCAAAGCAGGTTCCTTGCTGACAGCAGACAGTTCAACATGGGATGGAAATCACAAACCAGGAGATCATGACTTGTGCTGAACTCAGATGTTTAACTGACTGAGCCACCCAGGCAGCCCTTGTTAGCACAGTATTTTTAAACCAAATACCCTGAGACTTTTGAAAGCAGAAAATTAGGGGTCCCCAGGGTGGAAGATCTGTATACATAAAGAGGAGACACCTCTCCTGACTCAAGAGCAGTCCTCTGAGGCCCCAGCTATTCTCTGTGCCCTGGGCCCTGCAGGTTCTACTTTCCCAGCACACAGAGTGAGCAATTTCCTAGGAGGAAAAGAAAAAAGAAATGCAACAACCTTGGGAGTATGAGGTTTTAGGAGACCAAAGGGGATGCAAAACCTAACAGTTTCCATCAGGTCAGGAAATACACTGAGTTCCTCAGAGACAGTGACTCAGTGGTAAATGTCCCAGGGCTTTGATGAAAGTAAACACTGATGTAAAGCACATTCTGGATTTGTTTTTGCAGAATTGAAACCTTATCTCATAGGTTAGTGAGATTGAAACTGTCACCAGCAGGATCCCAACTGGCACCCTATCTTTTTCACAGGACTGTTCACCTTATTTCAGAGGCAAACAGCAGGAAGAGCCTGGCAACCTAGACCAGTTTCATCCCCTCAACAACTCCACCTGCACAGATGGACCCGGGAGTGTCCTCCAGGGACCTCTGCCTCATTACAATGTTAAATCTCTCCCCTAAAAGGAGCATAAGCTTCAGGAACAAACCATAGGGTGGAAACATGGGCTTGTGTTCTCAGTATCCCTGCACGGCCTTGTCCCACCTTTATGTGAAATGACAAAACGCCCTTTTCTGAGTATCCACCTTAACTCTGAATAAAAGAAACCCACTCATCTCCTTTCTGGGAGTCCCAGCTTTGGAAGTTACTTCCCTCATCATAGATGCTACAGATGAAATTTACTTTGTGTGACATCCGGTATAGTCTTTCCTTGTGACTCACTGAGGAGTGAACTCACAGTAGCTCCCTGACACTTCTACTTCATAGACTTCATCCCCTATTTAGAAAAGCTGGCTCTTTCTTCGTACTGTTTACTTGGGGTTAGCCACATTTACTGAATATATTAATAAGAAATTATAGGGAAATATGAAATAATAATGGTCAGAGCAATAATCTTTGATCATTTTCCCCCCTTTTCCCCTTTATATCAATGTTAGATACAAGTAAAAAATAAAATAATTAACTAAAGGATATGTTTTTTGAGGAGCCTGGGTGACTCAGTAGGTTAAGTGTATGACTGCAACTAAGTTTATGAACCTACAGCCCATGGGTTCAAGCCCCCGGTGGAGCTCAGTGCTGACAGCTCAGAACGTGGAGCCTGCTTTGGCTTTGGTGTCTCCCTCTCTCTCTGTCCCTTTCCAACACACGTTCTGTCTCTGTCTCTCAAAAATGAATAAATGTTAAAATAAGTAAATAAATAAATGAAAAGTATCTGTCTTCATAGGAGATCTCCTTGTTTGCATTTAAATATGTTTTCATAAAAAAAAATTCTGGGTAGATGAAGGATATCCACCAAAAAAATTGAAATACCCATTATACATTTTTAAAATCACTGTACAATTAAGAAGACAAAGGAAACTACACATGATTCATACCCTATTACCACATGAGATGCGTTATGTACCATCTTTACACAACCTGGAAAAGAAAGTAAATAACACAACAAACACAAAGCTAAAGATGAATCATGGCAACCTTGCTCTCATGATCACACTACAAGACATGAGCTTCAGTGGAAAGAAAATTCAGTTCCAGTAAAGTCTCTGAAAGACAGAAGGGGAAAGCATTTAGGAAAATAAATGTATAAAAAACTCACAAAGTGGGGATATCTGTACTATGATTCGGATGCTTGTGTCAGGTTACTGTCATTTCTCACTCCACAAGGAGCCCTGGTCGATGGGACACGCAAATATGTGCATAGAAATGTAGAGCGTATTCCACACACAGCTGAATGACCCAGGTGCGCATCAGATCAGGTGTCACAGTGGGGACATTCGAGCTGCTTTGAGGAAATTGTGGGGGCTGTTTCTAGGAAAAGCATAAGCAGAGAATTTTGTACAAATACCCTTACTCAGTGACATTCGGAAGATGACATTTCAGCAAACATTTCAAAAGTCAGGAACTGCATTGAATGTTATGATAGAGATTACATTTGATTTAGTGATCAGTAAATAATAATAATGATAATATTGGCTTTGGTTGGTTTCACATGTACCAGCATAGATGGTAATGTACTTTCTAAATTTCAGGACTGAGTTTATATTACCAAGTTTAAAGGTTCTGCATATTTGTGTCATGTATTGCATTGCAGGAATTTACCTGAGGTGTCATAAAATTTCTTTATATTGAAAAAATCTTCCCTCATTGTGTTTATGTGTTGCCTTAGCTTACTAGAAGTTAAATGTGATATTTCAGGGTGTTTCAGATGTGTTCAGTATCTAAGTAGTTGCTTCCAGAAACCTTCACCTCACTGCATCATGGATACATTTCTGCTTTCACTGCGCAAAGGGCCCGCAAACATCTTGACTCAATGGGCCTTTACTAAGTTCTTGTGAGGAGGATCCCCTGCTTCACTCAGACACTGTGTCCTAGAGACAGTCAGAGGGATCTTCCTCACTCAGCTCCAGCAGGTCACCCCTTTAGGGACTCTCCCACTGCTCCTGAACAAAACCCCAAACTCTTCCCTTGCCTAAGGGGCCTACAGGCTCTGGTCCCACCCACCACACAGCCCTACCCCTTGGTGTCTGACCTCCAGCTCCCTTTTTTTCCTGTGACTTCCAAACCCTGCATTTCAGCCCCTTCCTTGGTCTCCAATCCATGTCCTTCTCAGTCTCTGGGGAGATGGGCTTCAACTTGTCATCATGGGGAAAACACAAGCTTTGGCAACTCTGAGGGACTCTTCATAGCATGATTTACAAGCAACATCACAGATGGCAAGAGAGACTATACCTATAGGGTAGCACATTTTCAGCTTAAACAAACTATAGAGACTAATGCAATGAACGGCCTGCACCCATCATTCAAACTTAACCATCATTGATAAGACCCATCATGTTGACTTTCTTATTCCTCTTTTTCCCTCATCCTACTTCTTTCAGGAACACAAAACAAATCCAAACACTTCATTATCTCTGTAAAGGATTCACTGGCACACAAACTTGATAAGCTTTAGGACATTACCTGCATGTTCAGTGTTTCAAAAGCCTTGTGCATTGTAGCAATGGATACCAACAACCCACACGGAAGTGTATTTGTATCATCTTGTCCAAAATCTCAGGAGAAAGAGAGAAACTGAGTATATCTAAGATTTCAGAGCCCATGAAATTTCCAGGAAACCCCAGCATGGTGTCAAGGGATATTTAGGGGACTGGGCAGAGGGCCACCTAGTTTTCCCACATCACACATCCTGCATCACTCCCCTTCTGGCCATTGCCATGCATGCACTGTGAGGGTCATTTTAATTCTGAAAACTAAGTACTTCTACTGCATTGGGAGAATATAACTACAAAAGTGTGTGTGTTGTGTGTGTGTGTGTGTGTGTGTGTGTGTCTCATAAACATCACAATGCCTAGAGCATGCAGTCTTCTGGTTGCAGTAGGACACGTAACGGTAGAAACCACAACATGAGCTGTGTTTGGTCACGGACAGGAACGTGGGAGTGATGAATAAGATGGGAGCAGGGCTGAAGAGTATATGTTACCACATTTGCCCAGGAGCTCTGTGTGACATTTGGTTGCGCTCAGCCCAATAACAATGATAATCAGCCATTCTTCCAGGTGAAGCCAAGAGGTAGTAAAAGAGGTGCTGGCAACACACCTGCATAAGGAGAGTGAGGCTGGACCTGAGGACAGACCCTCATGCTGCCCTAGGCACAAGCAGAGGGGCTCTAGCTCAGCCTTGGGACCCCTGCCACATGAACCACCAGTGTTTCTTCTCTCTTGTGCAGGAGACTGGGGCCTCAAATCTGGACTCATCAAGAGCTTCCTAGGGGTTGTGACACCTGCATATATGGGCTGTTCTTGCTCTGGATGTCCTTCAACCTGACCTCACAGAGGCTCTAATAAGGTATGGGTCCTCAGGAGGACACCATCCATGTCAATCACTGACCTTTTTACCACCTCTAGATTCCTACTTCTTCCAAAGTGGAATACAATTACAAGTAGATAGAAGGCAGCCATTTAGATGTTCTTTCCTAGGTAATATGCATTAAAGATTGATGTATATTACTGTGAGTTCAGATTCTATTACTATTAAATTCTGGCTAATATCCCAATGTATAGATGTAAACCCTATTGGAAGTCATCTGTGTCTCATCAAGTCTTGGGTATTATGTAAAAATCTGGTATAAACATTCAAGTATAAGGCCACCTGAGTTGCTCACGCTGTGAGCCACATCAGCCTTGCTGGGTGACACAGTCACAGTAAAGAAATAGCAGACATTTGCATGGCTCCTGCCATGAGAGGCGAAACTGCTTTCTTCTGCTGCTAATACTGCTCATGTGAAATTAAGCCTGTTGCTATTAATTAGGCCTTATAGTGTTCCAAATCAGGCCGATATTCCCCACAGTTTCCCCATAAGAAAAGGCATTTTCTGGTCCCTGCATAAGAGATTTTGGATCAAAACATTTTGAATATTTGACAAAAACTTCTGATGAGCCTTGCAGACCCAAAACATAAGGGGGGCTAAGAACACAAGAGTTACAATTAACATTGGCCCAGAGAAGAAGAGCCTAACATAGAGGTAAGATACAGACAAGGACTGGACATAAGTTGCTGCATGTACCTTTGCTATTGGAGTCACAAATATCCTCCCTTGTACTGACGTCAGTTACGAGGATGGATAAGAAACCTGAAGCCCAAGGGTAAGGTCAACACACACAGGGCCCAATTATGCTTTCATCAAAGAAGGTTTTCTCTAGCAACTTGAAAACAAGCATTCTTTCTCTTATGGTTAATGAGCTAGATAAAATAATTCCCAGAATATCTATATACAATTTAACCTATGTTTGAATTTTAGCATTACAAACTTAAATAATATGTATATTCTCCTGTTTTTTACTAAATATGTCTTGTTATTCTCTTGGTGATAAAACTTACTTAACCTTACTGAAAGTGCATTACATGACATGGTTATAACTTATTAATTGAAGACAAAGTCATGATTATTGTCCAAAAACCAACCCGTACAAAATAAGATAGGTTTATTACTTTCTTAATCTGGGGACTGCTGCCAAGAATAAATAGGGAAGGTCTACAAAAATACTTCTGTAAAACTTGTTTCTATACACCTTAGATGACTAAAGCACCTTATCACTAAGAGTTAGAAACTGTAAACAATTCCTATTTTCTGATGTCATGTTATTGCTTAAGCAATAAAAAAAGACACCAAAGCAGACAGAGCAGAGATGCCTGCCTGGTGACCAAGAAAG
>PISW01011678.1:0-12277 GCA_004023785.1 Mungos mungo
TTTCCATGAGAGATGGCTTCCCCACAAGGTCCTGTGTCTCCCAGGCCCTTTTGTATCCAGGAAGTGAGCAGCCTTTGCCAATGGAAGTGAGGGATGCGGTGGGTACCCCTTCCGTCGGAGGCAAGAAGCAACAGTATAGCTTGTCCTCTTCTTCTTTCATCAATCAGCTGGGAGTAAAGGACAACAGATGGATGGACCTTAGAACTCTGAACTAGCACTTCCTTCAGATTAGAAACAACACATCAGATCTCAAAACAGCAAGGAACAAACATTTATTGTGTTAAACTCCTTAAATGCAAAGGTTTGTTTGTGGCTCATTCATGATCACACATTTGGCAAATGAAGTCCTGAACTTGAGCTCCATGCCTACCAGCTGGCCCAGTGCCCCTCCCACTACACTCTAGCTGTCCTTGAACTTGGACTTCTAATTTTACTATGTCCCATGGTTTGGTCTGACACCCCATATCTTCCCTCAGTTTTGAAGAAAGTAAAGGCTTATGGAAAGATCGTTGAACTTGAGTTGATAAATCTGACTTTGCTATCTAACCAGATGTGTAACCTTTAACCAGGCTTCTACCTCTGCTTCTTCCCTAGAGAAATGAAGTGAGCCATCCAGATGGGTTATGAAAAATATGACCTCACAAGTCTGCCATATGTCAGCACCCACCAGTCTGCCCCATACTGCTGCCCCCTATTCTTTTTGAGTTACAATTGATCATAGCCTCATGTCCACAAATTCACATGGTCAAACCACTGTGACTGACTTATGAGTCTGATTTATCTCATATTTAATATGAAAACTGACAATGACCAATATAATTCACTGTTGAACATTTCCTTTGTGCATACCTTATGTTTTCTTTCTAAATATTTCCATAAAATGTTAATATAATAAGACATTCCTTATAAGTTCATGGTCAATATTGACATTGTGCTGAAAAAGCAGTATCTTTACAAAGTTATCTTAGTAATAAATTCTACATTAATGGAAAATAACATTTCTCGGGTTCATCTGACTTATTATGGAATGTTCTACTTTTGCTATTTATATCAACGTCTTAAACACAGTCATGTTGGAGTCTGTAGTTTACAAGAGACATGATTCTTTAAAATTTTTTTAGGGGCGCCTGCCTTCGGCTCAGATCATGATCTCACGGTTCGTGGGTTCGAGCCCCGCATCAGGCTTTGTGCTGACAGCTAGCTCAGAGCCTGGAGCCTGTCTTCAGATTCTGTGTCTCTCTTTCTCTGACCCTCCCCTGCTCATGCTGTCTGTCTCTCTAAAATAAATAAAAACAGTAAAAAAAAAAATTTTTTTTTTTAAATTTTTATCAGCTTCTTAGGTTCCCTCTGAATTTCTCCATATATTATGGCCTGTTTTAGTAAAGACCAGGAATGCATTTGGTCATCTGGCTGTCACAGTGCTCCTCAACCTTTTTAATTTTTTTTTTTTTTGCTTTCAAGGTTCCCATTTAAAGTTACATTTGTCCATTCCATTAGCATAAATATGCTGAAAGCATGAGCATATAGGCTTCGAGTTCTAGCAGCTGAAAAGGCCAACAAAATGTAGGAGTCTTTCCTAGCACAAAAATTGGGAAGCTCAGTTTTGGCAGACTGACACTGACTTACTGATTTACTCTCAATCAAAAGAGAGAGTAAGTACTTGTCGAGTTTGTTCAAGGTACTATGAAGGACACAGATGCTCCATGAAAATGAGAGTGATTCTTAAACAGCCTCAGATGAAATAAATGAATGAATGAAACAGATTAAAACAATCACAGAAAAATCTATAGCATAGATCACAGTAAAAGCATGTGTCATGGCGCAGATAACTTACCAGTACTGCTGTCATGATTCAGAGGTCAGAAATAAGATAGGTAGGGAAGAGTGCAAGGAAGTAGGACCTGAGGAAGATCTGATGAGCAGAATCTGAATGAAAAAAAGACAGGGAGGTTTCCAGGGGAGAACAACAGCATTTCTGAAGAATGGCCATGACACCTTGTGTGTTGGAAGAGAGGCATCTTGCTAGATGAGGTTGTGCTTGTGAAATTGTCCTGCAGATTACAAAGCACCCATTGTTAAGAACATTTTTATTGTAGTGGATATTGCGGAAATTGAAGTGAACCCCAGAAGGGTTCTCATACCATCTTTCTCATATACCAGATAATTGTGCATGGGTTACTTCGACCCCCTTGATCCCTTGGACACATAGAGTTCATGGGATTACAGATCTTGCCTGTAGTGTCTGGTCTCAGATGCTTATCATTAATGGTGTCCAGTGCTAATGCCCCTTTTGAACCATGTTGTGTATGTTGTCTTCTATTCTTATCAGGCAGGTGTCTGAGTTTTCAAGGCAGAGTTGAAAAGGAGTCATTTGAAACCCCTGGATACTGTATGCTCTCAAATGTCCTAACTGACTTTACCATCCCTCCCTTTGGGTCAACATGAAATTAGAGTGACAATCAGAGCTAAGCCAGGGTATAAGTCCAGATCTTATAGCTCATCTGCAGCCCAGACAGCAACCAAAACCATGTTTCTGAACTTTCTGGATGATCACCTTCACTGGAGTCCTTGCCATATGTTTAGCAGAGTCTGGTCTGGTGGGTCTGGAATGAGATCCTGCAGATTACTTTTATGCTGGGGAGGCTTGAAAAAACCAATGCAAGGCCAGAATTATCCTCACTACCCCAAAGAAACAAAGTTCTGGATGTATTGGAGCTGTTTTCATACAATAAGCCCTTAACATGCTTTCCTGGGATTTGTAAAGGAATAGATATGCTCTCTGTAAAACGGCATTAATTTGGAACCCAGAATGCAGAGGACTGCCTTGACCTAGAATGCAAGGTCTACCTTCAGTCACAAACTACATTCCTTTCCTGTCAACTTAAATAGGATAAAATACATACCATTTCTGTTTGTCAATTATATCTCAATAAAGATAGAGGAACATTTTTGAAAACCTCAAAACTCAAAAAATTATTTTAATCAAATATATTTTAAGTATTTTAGGAAAAGCCTATTTAAAATACAGAAGTATACTGATGTTCACATCTTGGTAAGCTGGTTTACTACTATCTTACTTCATATGTTGAGTTTTCTCAAAGCATGATTCAGTTGAACATTTAAGTAAAATTTTTATTATTTCCTATCACAATGTGAATTCTTCCCCAGATTTAGTATCAAGAAAAAGCCTATCCTTTCTAATGAATTAACTGGACTTTCTTTTATAGGATAATGAGAACAGTTTGATACATGAGTTTGATATAATCATCAAACAGTCAACTCCTAAATGTAATCAACCTCTAGGTATAATCCATATACATTAAAAACATTAACTGTAAACTTATAAAAATTAGCATATGAAAAAAAACCAATAGATGAAAACCTATGAAAAAAATCTGATATCAGTCATACAGAAAGTGACTTTTTACCCTAGAATTTTGGGTAAATTTTGTCACATGCATATTTTTTGACCAACATTCACTGCCTTGACGTGTTCTAAACAGTTGTGCAATTGTTACACACATTCGAAAGCACCATAGGCTTATTCAATTAAGGGGTATAGGGGAAATTTTACCTATTTCATGAGAGATTCAACACAAGATTTACAATCAAATCCAGAATCTTAGGACATTTATATATGGTTCACCATGGCCTACACTTTAATTTTATGGAGAGCAAAGTAGGGAGCCAGAGATGTTGTGGGATTTGTCTATAGTGTAATTACAGAGAGGAACATGGGGCTTGTGGCAGAAAGCCCAGGACAGAAGCAGGGTCTGGAAGAGCCTCCTCCCTGGAGGAGCCCATGCCAGCATTTACCAACTCTGCGCCATCCTGCACCAGTGGAATCCAGTGATCACTGGTTAAACTGGATTGAATGCAATCACTCTTGTCAAAACTCTTAAAAAGTTCAAGAAAAATATACTATAAGGCATAAAACTCACCCTCTAGGAAAAAGCATTCCTATAAACATTTCAAAAAGGATCCAGAGAGTAAATGGCAAGCTGGGTTTTGTTCTGGAAAGCTCAGGGAGGGGGAGGCGGCATCATGTTAACCCAAGCTCTGCAGATGTTGGATAATTTAGGATCTCATTTATTCACAGAGAAAACAAAATGTGGCCTCATTACAGTCAAGAAGAGGGTTATTTGAGGCCAGCAGCGGATGTAACTCTAGTAAGCACATACTCACACAGGGGCACACACATAAATATGAAATCTATGCCAAAACAAAACCTGAAAACTCTTCTCCCATCTGTTTGTGCCTCAGAGAAGTGGGTGATTCCTGAGCCCCCCAACACTACTGCCCGGCATAGCAGCCACAGACACACACAGGACTCGTCATGGTACAGAGGCAGGATTGAGGACTGTCGCTCTAAAGCCCTTCTCACCAGCATTGTAACCCGAAGCATGATTGACCAAAACAGTGGTATACGGCATAGATGCACAGAGAACATTACATGTGGGGACCTGAGAGGAGGCCTGGACCCATGTGCAGTCACATCCCTCCGGGGTGCCAATCAGAGTCCTCGTGTGTGGATGCAACTATCTTGCCCACAACCACAGCATCCCAGGAGAACCTCATGCACCCAGTATGCTGATTTTTGTTAACGTTAGTTAACTAACGTTTCAGTTTCCATGAGGATAAAGATTCCACCAACCTGGCAGAATTATGGTAAGAAGTAAAGGATCGAAGGAAGGACAGTGCTCAGCACACCTTACAGAGGGTGTCACTGTTATCATTATACAAATTCTTATCTCTTGGGAAACAAAGTACAGCAATGGAGGTGGCAGAGAAAGGAAAACACTTAACTACCATATCCTTCGTGCCAGGCACTGCCATCTGAAACTCCCAGTTTACTGACTGGTTTACTCAACTGTCCCTCTGCCCCTCCCCGCCCTCCCGGAAACCATTGTCTTCACCACTACATCCTTAACAGACAGTAGGAGTCAAATTAAATATTAAATACTTGTGGGATTATTGACTTTTTCTGTCCTTGCCTGATCTTTCTGCCATTCTTGTTCATCTACTCAAAGAGGGAGGAAAAAGAGAGAGAGAGAGAGAGAGAGAGAGAGAGCGAGCTGAAGAAGCCTAGAGAAAAACCTAAATCTGGCTCCCAGTCTCCTAGAGATAAAGCCTGTAGTGCCACCATATTTCTCGCAAGCCGTATCAGTAGGTATGAATCCAACAGTAAAAGCAAGAACAATGGAAAAGAAGATATTAAACCACTCATTCCTGAAGAAATGAAGAATTCTTCAGAATGAGTTTTCCGATTGTAGGGGCCTGGTTGTCAACTGTCACAGTTGTGAGGCCAAGTCTGCATGGCTGGATTGTCTTCATTTTCTGCAGATGTCTTTCATTTAGCCTGAAGTGTTTGATCTACACACAATGCTGTAAGTCAAATAACTCCATACATTGTACAGGAAAACAAACTCAAATCAGTTGTTACTCACCCCATCAAGCATCTGACAAGTGAAAGAAGACTCAAATCTAATACTTCCAAATGCAGATGCAAGGCTCCCCACAACCCCAGGGCCATGGGCACCCCAACTCTGTGGACACCCCAGCCTGTGGACACCCTACCCTATGGCCCTAGTATGTATAGGTGGCTCTCATGGCCCTTGATGCTGGTCATAGCTCTTAATGCTGTCAGGTCCTTGTGGACTACCCCTTCCCATTCCTCCTGCTCTCTCACCGTTGGCTAGCCAGAGAGCCATTAAAGAAAAGGATGAAAGGGGTGCCTGGGTGGCTCAGTCAGTTAAACATCCGACTTTGGCTCAGGTCATGATCTCACAGTTTGTGAATTCGAGCCCCGCATCAGGCTCTGTGCTGACAGCTCAGAGCCTGGACCCTCCTTCAGATTCTGTCTCCCCTCTCTCTGCCCCACTCATGCTCTATCTCTGTCTCTCAATAATAAATAAAAATGTTTAAAAAAATTTTTTTTTAAGTATGGGATGGCAGTGTTAGTGCGCATCCTTTGAGATCAAGTATCAGTTCTCAAAGACCTTATTTGAGGAATAATTTTCTATTTTGTGAGAAGAGTGCAGGTGTAGTCCACTTTCTATCCTCGTTTTCTTACTCCTCTTCTTTAACATCTTTCTCTTCTTATTTTTATAACTAGTTGATTCCCTTTTCCTCAAGATCATCCAGCTGGCCAAACCATCGGAGTGCAGGGTGGGAGATGCTGAATGGTGCCGCAATACCTTCCTTTTGGAGCCTCAGACCTGCATTTGGGACCCTGCATTTAGATAGGGAACCCCTACCTAAATTCTTTCACCAAGGATGCCATAAAGGAGAGTGTGTCTTGTATCTTACAAAGGAAGAGAGGAAGGGAAATAGAGGGAGGAATGAAAAGAGAAAGAAGAAGAGAGGAAAGAGGGGAAAAAAAGGAAATGTAGAAAAGGAAGAAGGGACAGAAAGAAGGAAGAAAGTAAAAAGAAAATTTTCTAGGTTCCTGGGAAAGACTTTTGTTTCATTCTTACAAAATCCCCAACACATGGTTAGGAATTTGAAAACAAACAGGCTGCCATGGGGCATGACCAGCACGCGGAGAGCAGTCTCAAAGGTGCCTTTGGACACGAAGGCCATGTCCCTCTCAATCGTTTCCTGCTTGGTGTTCTGCGGGGCTGCTACGTGGTAGATGCCATCGACGTATGTTATGTGGATAAACACCTATGCCAAACTATAGTCTTACACAAATTCTTTCAAGAAAAGAGGGAGAAAAATCTCAGAAGTGCTTTAAAAATTTCTTGTAGCTAGTTCATCTTCATCTGCCACATCTACAGAAGCCAACAAGCACAGTTGGAACAAATAGGTTAATAAAACCAAGCCAGATGGCCAGCCATTAATTTTGCTGCTTCTCGGCAGCCATTACAGATTTATCTTTCAAAGTTCTACACTAATCAGAGTGTAAATTCCCCTGAAGCCATTTGGTGTCTTGGCAAGTAAGCCAGACCATGAATTTCTAAGAATACTGCACCCTCATTTGTCCCTAAGGACTTCCCCTCATCCTGTTATTGACCATGAAATATCAGCTGTCTTGAAAACACCATTCTATAATATTATACTTTGATGCTGTTTTTTTTATTAATTTGTACCCATCTCACTTGAAATGTATGCCCATTAGAATAGAGCTTTGAACTCTTGATGAAGAAAAAACTAAACTTCTGACCCAGTTAATATGGTCTGTGCGTCAAATTTTCCTTCACTCCACCACCATCATCATCAAACACACAGGAATAACCAACAACATGCAACCGAGAGGATTAGGAGGACATAACTGAATAGAGGCATAGGACAAACATCTTTGTCATTAGAAAAAGAAAAGAAACAGAAAAGAGAAACTGAGGCTGACCTGAACCTACTGTCCTCCAGCTCTGAGGGCAGATAGAAATATCTGGGAGTGTGCATCGGATGGGCTTTGGGGGTGGTGAGGGTCTGGATTGACAGCCAAAAAAGAATTCTTGAGACATCGTTGGTGCAAAAAGGTGATTTCGTTAAAGCACAGGGGCAGGACCAATAGGTAGAAAAGGCTGTGCTAGGGTTGGAAAGAGTGACTAGTTATATACTATGGAGTTGGGGGAGATAAAAGCAAAAGGAAGCCCTTCAGAAGGACTTTCATATCCTAAGGTATGAGGCCTGGCTAAGCTGGAAGCCTAGCTACTGTCAAGCTAAGATTGTTTTTCCCTAGTAGGGCAATAACATCAAGATGGTAGGATGTTCCTGGAGAAATGTTATACTCTGTATTTGCCTCAAAAAATTGTCAATGGGCTGCAGGTTATTAGGAAATTTCACATTATTTGCATTTTCTTTTTGCCTTTGCTCCCCACATCACTATGGAGGGGAGGGTTATCTTAGGGCTCCATGAAACTGAGTCTATAGGTTTCTGGAGGCTAGGCTATCCAATAAGATAGCCTTTTTCTTGTAATTTAGTAAGACATTTGTAAATTGATGGAGACTCGTGCCCTATGGGTCTGTGATCTCCATCAGTTAATCATTGGCTTTTCCCTTTCCTTTGTTCTTGGGCACCCAGGAGTGTCTGAGGAATCTCATACCCATCCGCCCCTGGGGGTGGGGGCGTTGTTAGCTTGTGCTTTTTCTCAGCTTGCATCGTGCTCCCTCTTCACAGCCGTTAGGTGGTTAGGGATCAAAACCAAGCTCTCAGTTTGAACTGAGCCGGACCAGACTCCTCTTCCTACAAAGGAAGGACATTAGGAACAGAGGTGGCAGGCGAGGTGAGCTGCCTACCTAGAAAGGCACAAGGACGCTGACCCAGGCTTGCAGGTAGGACCTGTGTCTCAGCAACCGAAGGCTGTTTTGTAACTGCGTCAGGAACACCCACGGCAGGAGGACAACACTCCATTCTGGACTCCGAGCTCCAGAGAAAGGAGGTGGAGGCAGGCACAAGATGATTAGCCGGAGCAGGTGGAGACCGGAGAAGGGCATGGAGGTAATGTGCACAGAGAGAGGGTGATGGGTTGATCCTGAAAATCTGAAGTGAGAAACTCCAGCACTAAGAGTAACAGACCACAAACCAACCACCAGGAAGTGAAGCGACCCCAGATGAAGTAAAAATCATTTTAAAATGAGGAGCATGGCTTTGAAATGAAGTTATATTTGATACTCAGGATTGAAGTAGGAAATAACATTTCTGAAACAAAACAGAGTAATAGCATAAGGAATGTCCATTAACATACCTTGAAATTAAAGCAAAATAGTTTGTGCATTAGAAAATACCCAGTTTAGGAGTGCCTGAGAGGCTTAGTTGGTTAAGCATCCAGCTCTTGGTTTTGGCTCAGGTCATGATCTCATGGTCATGAGACCAAACCTGGCATTGGACGCCGCACTGAGTATGGAGCCTGCTTGGGGCTCTCTCTCTCCCTCTCCCTCTCTCTGCCCCCCCCCACTCACATGTGCATGCACACGCGCGCAGGCTCTCTCTCTCTCTCTTCATCTCTCAAAATGAATAAATAAACGTTTTTTTTGAAAGAAAGAAAATACCTAGTTTTAAAAAAAGTTGGGAAGTAAATTTTTAAAAATTAAAGAATGACCTAATATTTCTGAAATGAATACTATGCAGAAGACAGAAATAAGACATTTAAAATATGAAAAGCACACGGAGATACCTGCACACATCATCACGTGATGATGAGACGTGAGTGGCGTGAGGAGAACCTGCAAAGCTGCCATACTGAAAGTACTGATTCTCCAGAGAGAAGCCAGCGATTCGCTGGAAAACTAATGTTTCCTCAATGACAACAAATGACAATTGATGCCAGAAGACAATAATATCTTCCAAAAACATCAGATGAAAAACTATCATTCTGAAGTAACAAGAGAAAAAAGACATTCTCAGAGCCTAAAAATAAGACAGTTTTACCACAATCCTGGACCATTTTCTGCACAACAGCCCATATTAAAGTACGTATTTAAAAAGCAGAAAGTAAACCTGGGGTGAATGCATGGTACTTGAGAAACATGGTGAGCACAGAAAGTGATGAACCGCATTGATTAACTTCATCAACTATTGAGCATTGACAAAAATCAGGATGATAGAACATTGACAGCAATCAATGAGGGAAATGAGGGGAGATATAATTAGAGAAATGGGGAAGGCGAAGGCAAAGCAAGCCAATGTTCTTTCCTTTCTGAGGAGGACAAAACAAGTAAGAATAAATTTAGACTTTATTGGAAAATTAATACATGTGTACCTATCTTACAAATTAAAGCAACCATTGAAGAAACAGAAATGTAAACTGTAGTTCCCAGACTGGAAGAAAAACGTGAACCCGCTCCCCAAAAATAACAAAAACAAAAACCTAGACCAATCCAGCCAAAGACAGAAACAGACGAAGAGTATAAAAAGCAAGTAAAGATAAAATGCAAAGATGAGAGGATAATGTTCATAACAGAGCAGCCCGAGCGCGGCCCCCGCACAGCAGAGACTGCCGGAAAGCCTGGGAGGGGGTTGCTGTCTGGGAGATAATTCCAGCAGGCATAGTGAGAAAGGAAAAGCGAGAAGCCCGATAAAGGTGCACTGGTGAGCTTGTGGGCGCTTTGGGTGCTTGGAGCTCATTCCCAATGGAGACCCTCCCAAACCCTGAGAACCTGGAGGCACACGCGGGAGACACTGAGGCATGGCCCCGTCTACCAGAGCTGCCTCCCCGAAGCTCGACCTCTCATCGTTCAGCACTGAGCCTGTCTCTGACGGAGCAAGTTTCTGCAGCCCCTGACAAGGCCCTCAAGCAAAGGCGAAGGGTGACAAGGACACTGAGGTGAGGGTGGCAGCCTGCGGGGACACGCCTCAGCTCTAGAGAACTCAGGTGGGCAGCGGTGATGTGGAAAGTGGCAGCAAACAGGACCCGCTGCAGCACGTCACAGAATGGAGTCACCCACTTGAGGGATGATCAGGTTGGCTTGAAAAACTAGCCACGGGCTGCTTCCAGGACCCCAACAAACTTAAACACAGAGTTCCAAAATACGGGCATGAAAAAATGTGCTGAGGAAAAATCTTCACACTTGTACTTAAGAACAGGCACAGAGGTGCTTGCTGGGCCAGCGATTGGAGTGGCAGCAAATCACACGCCATTGTGTTCACCGAAAGGAGAAGAGCTAGATACATTCTTTCATGTAAGGGGCTCCCTGCGGCTCTAGACCTCAAGTGTAAATATCACATGGGAAAACCCCGTGGAGACACTGTGTCACTCTAGTTACCAAAAGGACTTAGCAACACTGTACATGTATACGGATCATTTCTACTTCAGTATATTTCACTAACTTAATCATCTTCTAATATAGTTCAACATTCTTGAACTCTTAATATTGCTATATATTTATGATTGGGCAGATTAGTCACGAGCTTTCCCTTTAGTTGATTTGTCATCAAAATCCTTCAATAAAGAATGGAGAATTAAAAGAAAAAATTTTAATGTTTCTTTAGAGAGAGAGAGAGAGAGCAGGGGAGGGGCAAGAGAGAGGGAGAATCCAAAGCAGACTCCAGGCTCTGAGCTGTCATCACAGAGCCCGATACAGGGCTCAAACCCACAAATCCCAAGGTCATGACCTGAGCTATAGTCGGACACTTAACTGACCAAGCCACCCAGGAACCCCAAGAATGGAGAATTTTAAACAAATATATTCCCTCTTTAAAAAGCCATATGCATAAATATGTTCCCTGGTATTGCCCTGCATAAGTAAATGGTGACATGGTTACAGAGGATGCGGGCATTAAAAATGAAGGTTGTAGGGAAAAGCTTATGAAATAGTTTGCATGCATGATTCTAATGAAGGTGAGAGAGAGGGAGGGAGGGGGAGGGAAATAAACAGAAAAGTAAAGGAGAAAAGGGGAGGAAAAAAAATTCAAGAAACAATGGTAATAATAGGAAATGATGAAATAAGTTGATTAGCCTAAAAGACTATTATTTACCAGAGCAGCAAAAAAATAAAATATTTAGGTTCAAATATAACAGAAGATATGCAAGATTTCTATGCTTCAAACCACAAAGCACTGAGGGAAAATATGGGGAAAAAACTGAATAAGTAGAGGGATACACGGGACTCATTGATTAGAAGGTTCAATATCGACAATTTTCCCCAAATTGATCTATAGATGCAGTGCAATCCCAATCAAAATCCCAGCAGAAATGTTTGTTAAAATTGGTAAGTTGATTGTAAAATTTGCATGAAAACAGGCAACAAAACAAGAATAATCAAAACAATTTTAAAAAGAAGAAGAACCAAGTTTAAGGACTTACTTAGCAAGACATTTCATTAAGCTCTAATAATCAGGATAGTCTGGTATTGAGGGAAAGGGTAGACATGTGGATAAACCGAACAGAATAGAGAGCACCCAGAGAGACTTACATGTAAACCATCAAATTATTTCCAACCAAGCGGCCACGGTAACTGAATAAGGGAAAGGCTAGTCTTTTCAACAAATAGTGTTGGTACCATTGAACATCTGTGTGCAAACAAATAAATAAAGCTGCCCCAGACCTTGCACCTTCACAAACCCTAATGCTCAACCTAAGCCTAAAACTATAACATTTCTACTAAGAAACACAGGAAAAATACTTGTGACCTTGACTTAGGCAAAATTTCTTAAACACCTAAATCATGAGCCATAAAAGAAAAAAAAAATCATGGAAAGAACCTAAATGTCCATCAACTGATGAATGGATCAAGAAGATGTGGTATATATACACAATGGAGTACTATATGGCAATGAGAAAGAATGATATATGGCCATTTGTAGGAAAGTGGATGGGTCTTGAGGGTGTCATGC
>PISW01011678.1:12377-38571 GCA_004023785.1 Mungos mungo
TCTCTCTTTCTCAAACTAACATTAAAAATTTTTTAATAAAAACAAAAAGCATATAATTCATATATCCACAGGAATAAATATTCTCACATCTGAGTGTCAATGCACAAAGAAACATGAAAAGTGTAGTTAATTCATCTGATAAGAGACAGAGTTTGAAGGCAGGAAATTATGGATGAAAGGTCTCATTTCCATGAGAAAGGCTGAGAGAGACAGATCCTAAAAAGACAAGAGCAGGGTGGGGAGCACTCCCTCTGTGGTCCAATAAAGGAAAGACACTAAAGATTATAAGATCTCATTAGGGTGCCCCATGTTTTGAACCCATAGTTGGAGAGTCTGTAGGGATAGGAACAAAGATTCCTCAGTAAATTGAGGAAAGGAAGCAAATTAACCAGATTCCAAAACATTTGTGGTGGTCCTATTAATAAGTCAATTCAATTCAATAGATATTGTAGCCTGTGGGCTGGCTCCTGGGATCCAGGTCTATGGAGAATATCCTTCCTACAGCACAGTCCCCTCAGGGGGGTTGCCCAGCTAAATGAAAGCCCTCTAGAGATGGACAACCTTTGGCGAACTGCGCCATCTGCTATCTGGTCCTGAGAACTCCACAGGGAAGTTCCAACCCTTAGGAGATTCACAGGGCGCTTGGGTAACTGTGACTAGTGCATTCCAGCAAGAGCTAAAATTCTTCCTCTGAACTTCCTCTTTAAATTGGCTTGAACTATATACGTTCCTTAGAAGATGGAAGGGTGCATATGTCAAATATTACCTATGAAGGAGATACAAACCTGCCTCGAATTGATGTTAGATTCTTGAAAGTCTCAGCAAACGTGAAAGGAAGCCCAGGGAAGTTTCCTTGGGTCTCTTTAATGACCTTCGCCCTCACTGCACCCCTGTCAGCTTCATCCTCTGGTGATCAGAGTGTCCACACATTTATTCAGTACATGTCTTAAAATCCCACAGACACACTGTAGGCTCGAGCACAGAAATAGAACAATCTGTTAAGGTCTAGTTGAAACTCATGGATAAGGAAAAAGACCCAACATTTTATATTGAACTTTTTAACAAGGCTAAAAATCTCTCAGTCTATACACAGAAACTGGCATATCTATATATAATGGATGGGTTTTGCCACCAAAATTCTATTCATGTTAACGAGAAAGCAAAAGCCTATCTTTGTAGAATAAGTTTGAAAAGGAACCGCTTACTAAAATATTCACAAAACAGCATGGTTATATAAAACTGGAGAGTATTAAAGAATTTTAAAATCTACATTAGAAAGAAAAATGGGAAGGCACCTTATACCCCATCCAGGCCCTGAAGTTTAGCAAAGTGAGATTATGAAGCAAGAGAACAGAAATCTTAGTAAATATTCATTACTAATTGAAAACCCAAGAAATTGTACTGCTATAGTCTAATTCACCTTTTTTCCTTTTTTGTCCTTATTTCCATTTAGATGAACATAAAGAAACTGCAGGAAAAAACCAAACTGGATCACTTTTTAAATTACTCATAAAATATTGGATATTGGATAATGACTTCAGCGTGGATGTAAGAACAGTGCTGAATTTCACAAAGGGTTGACCAGAATGGAAAACCTAGCTGAGGAAATGCTTATATCAAGGTCCAGTTCAACAAATCCTAGTGATTTTTTCCCCATAGGGAAACTTACAAACATTCTTGGTTAGTCATTGTGTAAACCCTGAAATGAGAGGCTTGATTCATAATTGCCGAAAATGAAAAGAACTCCAATATCTTCCAACTGGTGAATAGACATGCAAACTGTAGTATGTTTATACAATGGCATACCACACAGCAATAAAAAAAAAAAAGAACAAACTGATACATGCATCTACATGGGAATGTAGCATGTTCCCTATAACTAATTCCACTGTTCACCCGTCTCTGCCAAAACAAAGGCTGGTGTCTTTTAGTGAATAATAATAAAAATAATAATGACAAAGGGTCGTGGCTCATATTAATCAAGTGCTTACTGCGTGCTGAGTGTTCTTCTAAACGCTTTACATATACTCATTCACTTAATCTTCACAGTGTCTCCACAAAGCAGGTCCTGTGATTATCCTCATTTTTAGATGAGAAAATCCAAGAAAAGAAAGGTCATTGGTCTGCCCAAGGCCACACAGCCAATAAGCGGCATGGCAAGGATCCAAGCTCTTTCCGGCACCATCCAAACCCCCTATCGACTGCAACTGTCTGCTTCTTATAAGAGCTTGGCTTTTACTGATGTTCCTACGTTTTGCTTGGTGGCACCAGAATCCCTTGCTAAATGCTAAATCGTGTCTCACTAGACAGATAGAATACCCTCTAGCCTGAATGGGAAAATACGTGCCAATCTGACAAGAGTTGCTTCTGGGTTGGCAGAAATAGCTTATTTGTTACATATTATCATTATGGTTTTTTTACCTCAAAAATACTGGCTTCCCTTTAAATCATATCTCACATATTTGCATATGAATATTCCCTTGTGCTGAAAATCACCCAATAAATAAACATTGTGATTGGGATGGAAGTGGAGATTGACCTATAATTTTGTTTTATTCTCACTTTCAGGCAGAATTTTCAGTGAAACTGAGAAAAAGAAGCGGTGAACATCCCAAACCAGCAGATGCTGTCCAATGTCCCACAGAGCCAGCAGTGAGGCCAAGTGGGGGACCTGTGCCCATATACCTATGTTCCAGCCCCTTGAGCCCAGGGACAGGGAGGAAGTGCTATCTCCAAACTCTTACAAAGTGCCTTACTGTCATTTATATAGTTATGTCTATCAGTCCTAGGCATAGAAGGTAGGTGTGAGAGGAATAGTTTGAGTAAGAGAAAATTGCAATACAATTTGAAGATTCTTTTCAAGGCATTGGGTTTTGTGTTCTTGCTGAAACATGCTGTTTTTACATTAAATGGTAAAGATACAGAAGCAATGGGGACTGGAGAACTCTGAGAAAGTTTGCAGGCTAGAAAATCGAGAAAGAGACTGATTTTAACGCAACTTTAAGATTACATTTCTGGATTCATGGATTCAAAGTATGATGAGAGGCATGTGAGAGGCATTTTCTCAGAGTTCAACACTTACCTTACAGATGAAGACTGAGTCCCAGGGGATTCACTGACTTGCAAACTGTCACACAGGAAGTCATTTCTTGAGCAGTTGACATTCGAATACAACTCACGCACCTCAAAGATGCAATTTACAGGTAAATATTTTGCAAATAAATATATAGGAGGTGAGTGGGGAGAGTGTAGTATAAAAATGAGAGTTCAGCTACAGCAAAGAACTGAAGTCTCAAATCCTGGACAAGTCAAAGTACAAAGATTGAATCTGCTTATGGCCCCAACCTACCAGGATACACGGAGGTAGTCAGAGGAACAAAAGGGGTAGTACAGTTTAAAGCCAGGAATAAGCCCCTGACCCCCGTGAAAACCAATGGCCTCTATCAAATAAGCCTACCACTAATGCCGGCTTGCCTGCCTTGCAAAGTTATTTCATAGATCCAATGACATAATCTATGTGGCTTTTCTTTTTAAAATGAGGAGCACTGTACAAATGCTAATTCTTAGTACTGGGAAACACCCAGTGCTCTTCCCCACAAGTGCCCTCCTCCATGACCATCACCCTCCTTCCCTTTCCCCCCTCCCCCTTCAGCCCTCAGTTTGTTTTCAGTATTCAAGAGTCTCTCATTATTTGCCTCCCTCCCTCTCCCATACTCTTTTTCCCCCTTCCCCTCCCCATGGTCCTCTGTTAGGTTTCTCCTGTTAGACCTATGAGTGCAAACATATGGTGTCTGTCCTTTTCCACCTGACTTATTTCATTTAGCATGACACCCTCGAGGTCCATCCACTTTCCTACAAATGGCCAGATTTCATTCTTTCTCATCGCCATGTAGTACTCCATTGTGTATATATACACCACATCTTCTTGGTCCATTCATCAGTGGATGAACATTTAGGTTCTTTCCATGATTTGCCTATCGTTGAAAGTATGGGGGAAGGGAGAGGGGAAAGGGGGTGATGGTCATGGAGGAGGGCACTTGTGGGGAGAAGCACTGGGTGTTATATGGAAACCAATTTGACAATAAATTATTATTTAAAAAAACAAAATTTACATGCTAAAATTTAAAAAAAAGTGCCGCTATGAACATTGGGGTACATGTGCCCCTATGCATCAGCATATCCTTCCGTATCCCTTGGGTGTATCCCTAACTGCTGGGTCACAGGGGAGTTCTACTGATAGCTTTTTGAGGAACCTCCACACTGTTTTCCAGAGTAGCTGAATCAGTTTACATTCCCACCAACAGTGTAGGAGGGTGCCTGTTTCTCCACATCCTCGCCAGCAGCTATAGTCTCTTGATTTGTTCATTTTAGCCACTCTGACAGGCGTGAGGTGGTATCTCAGTGTGGTTTTGATTTGTATTTCCCTGATGCTGAGTGACGCTGAGTATCATTTCATGTGTCTGTTGGCCACCTGGATGTCCTCTTTGGAGAAGTGTCTGTTCATGTCTTCTGCCCGTTTCTTCACTGGGTTATTTGTTTTTCAGGTGTGGAGTTTGGTAAGTTCTTGTAGATTTTGGATACTAGTCCTTTATCTGATATGTTATTTGCAACTATCATTTCCCATTCTGTCGGTTGCCTATTAGTTTTCTTGATTGTTTCCTTTGCAAGTACTGGGATTTTATTAATCAATATGTAGGGAGGACAAATCAGAAAGACAGCATTCCTCCTATTTGATATGTTAGTGTTGAACCTAAGTGTAGCAGTGAGGTGGAACAAGTTACATATTTGAGGGTTTTTTTTTTTCCCTTTCTCCTTCTCCTTTTTTTCCTTCTCCTTCCTTTGTTTTGAAGGGTGGCCCTGAGAAGCAAGAATTGAGTTGAACATACGTCCTGATCCTTGAACATTAGCATCAATGCTTATCTCTTTAGCATAAATTTTCCCCTTTTTGACCCAATCCCCAGTCCCATTCCCTGACCTCCTCAGCACAGAAATCACTACCATTTGCTAAATGTCTTTGCAACCCACTGGCCATAAATTGTATCTCCATGCATTAGTCTATATATATAGTATTGTTGGTTGTGTGTGTTTTAATTTATTGACATGCACATTTTACAGTAAATCTCTTCTGTGCATTGCTCTTTTCACAGCAACATTTGTTCTCACTGTCATGCAGGTATATACCTCTCCTTCTCTCTCTGCATTGCACTCCATCCTATTCACACAGCACACCCTATTTATCCATTCTCCTACTCTTGAACTCCTAGGTTGCCTCTGACTCTCACTACAATGACCATTTCTCCTTGGATATTTGGGCAGATTTCTTGAAGAATATAAAAAGAGTAGTAGAGTCTCTGAGTTGTATGATATCTATTTACTCATTTTCAGTAGGCTCTGCCAGATTGCTTTTCAAAGCAATAGCTTTGGAAGCATTTACTTCTAGCAGATGAACAGGAAAGCTCCCATTTTTGCCACTGCCCACCAGCACATCTTTGGAAAGTATTCCCCTTTGTTCATTCTCTACTTTCAAAAATTTGCTTGTTCTTTATTTCTTGACTAGTTTTGCCAGAGCTTTGTCTATGTGAAATCCTTTCAAAGAACCAGCATTTGATTTTGTTTTTCAGCTCAACTATTTTTTTTTTGTTCTTTGGTTTGGTTTTTAAATTTATTTAGTGATGAGAGATTTATGGTATGGCTTAACTTATGACAATGATTTACTGAGTTAAAATAGAACGTGTTAGGTCCAACTACAATTGTATAGTTATCTATTTCTCCCTATCACTACATCTGTTTTGTTTACACTAAGGCCATATTATTAGGTTTCAATACGTTCATAATTTTAATCTTCTTGATTCTTTATAACAAGTGAGAATAAATATCAGTTTTGAGTAGTTCCGTAAATCTATTGCAAAATTCCATCTTTCCTTCAAGATGTATTTCACTTAAAAATTTTACCATTGTCTGATATTGTAATTGCTACACTCACTTTCATTTACTTCTAATATATATTGTTTTGCATTCACTTATTTTTAATCTTTCTATATTCTTTTTTTGAGTCTCCTGTGTCTTTATATAAAAATAAACTGAAATTTTTTGTAAATATAAACTGAAATCTTTTTTAAAATTCAATTTGCACACTTTTGGGATAGACTATTTAATCCACTTACATTTATTGTAAGTATGGATATAAGAAGACTTATTTTATCCATCTTATTTTATGTTTTTCTTTTATCATTCTTATTTTAGTTTCTTATCTTCTCTTGTCTTACTTTCCTTTTTGGTATACAAATTTATCTTCTGCTGGTTTAAAATTTTTTCTGTTATCCTGGTGATTACTCTTAAATAATTGAAACCATACTTAGTTATTCCCCATACAAATAGCTAAAGATCATCAAAGTCTATACCTTCTCTCATACAAGAAAAGAAACCTAAAATGTACTCATTCTACTCCAGATGTTTTATCTCAACTACTCCTGAATAACACATAGGTAATATCTAAAATTTAGCTGTAGATAGTTAAAGGCTGCCAATATACTTCCTCATCTCTCCAAGAATAGTTATTATGCTTATTTTAAATTTATGTTCTTAGTGTTAAATTAGTTTTGTTTTACCTCTTAGATGTTGTTTCAATGGTTGCTTGTTTGACATTTACTTCATAATTTTCCCTGTGAGTTCATCTTTATTCCTTGGGAAGGTCCACAGCTTCAGCTAGTGTTATTGACTTGGGAGAAAGACCAAGAGCCTTGGTCCTCTTGGTGAGCTTGAGAAGTAGGAGGAGCACTCTTCAAAACAGAGAATCAGCCACAAATCTCACCCTAATAAGGCATGCCTGCCTCCCAATGCATCTTCTACTCCCATTGCTCTCCACTCAGATGTTTGTTGTTGTTGTTGTTCAAGAGCGGCCACTCTCTATTGTCATTTCTCAGGATGCCTTGCAGGGCAAAGGTGGAATGCAGTATACACGTAAAGGCAACCTTCCACCTCCACTCATTGCTTTTAGTTCCCTACCTTTCCCAGGTCACCACCCAAATATTACTCTCTCCCTTGGCTGGCATTATTGTTTTCCAACCTGGCCACAACCAGTGGTGGGCAATCCATATTCTGGAAAGTGGATTGAAATTCATGAGTGAGTAGATGAAGGATTGTGTGTCAGGGGCTTATCCACCTAGCTATGGGACATCCGCTAAACTGTCAAGTTAAAAATGAAGGCATCTCCCAGGCTAGGCCAAACTTTGCCTGCCCGGATTGCAACTTCAGCCTTACACTCATCTAGACTCATGTGGAGGGAAGTGAGAAAGGGGCTCACCCTCCATATGTTGCTTCTCTGGAAATTATGTCCTATTCCCCACCACTATTTCTTCTCTACACAAGAGCATGAATATCTTTCACCTTTTACTCCACTGTTGTTATAATTATTTGTAGCATAAACATTATAGTAGTGACATTAATGAAGTAAATTCTATAGCTGTGAATACAGCAGAGATATAATTCTTCACCTTTTTTTACTTACTATTACATCACAAAATAAAATATTTTCACATGTATCATTACTTAGACTTCACAATTATTCTTTCAAACTTGTTTTATTTTCTATCAAGTTAAGGTACTACATTTCATTTTCTACCCCATCATTTTTCTATATATTTTGTTTGTACAATTTTAATAGCATTTCAAGAATTTCTTTAAAAGAGATAATTTTTTTCTTTCTCCTTGAATTAATGCCTAAGGATCTACATACAGGTTTTGGTTAAACTGCCCAGCTTCCTTCCATAGACTTTACCAATTTACTGTCAGTGGCAACATATGGAGAATCGGCTCACTAGCGTTTTATCAAAAGTATCATTACGCTCACTTATACCTTTCAACAAATTAATAGGTACAAAATGGACTGGTAACCACTTCTCAGATCTGGAAATCATGATTCCAGCCTGAGTCAGAAACAGAGAGACTGAAGCAGAATTTTCTTTACTGGAACTTCTATAGATGCTTCTGTAAGAGTTGACCCAATGGGTCATATCATTGCATCTTGTTCCAAAAATATGGATTTAGATCAGATGTCTGATTGCCTTCTTGACCTAAGTTAGAACTTAAAGACATTTCAAAAGAAAAAGTTTTAAAATCTGTAACCTAACCTTCACAAATACCAACACTAAATGGATTTCCAGTGTCCTTCCAGAAAACTTACCTCCAAGGAACTAATTTCTCTTTTTTTTTTTTCATTTGTCTTGTTATATTAAAATAAAACTCTCTCTAAAAAATCTGTTTGAACTCTCTCGACTCTTGTGTCCCTTCACAATTTCAGAAGAGGGAATGATTTAGAAACAAAAGTGCATTCAATTGGGAGATGATCATGAAGCCGCCACCTAGAAAGAAAAGTGGACCTATGTGAGCCTAGAGATTCATTCAACATTCACAAAGCAAATGTGTATGAAGAGAGTGATGGCATTCATCATAAAGATAATGATGACCATTTTTGTTTTAATATTATATGACTTTTAAGTAGAAAACACCATGACACATGTGAATTTCTCCACAGCAACTTATCCTCCAAATTTTAGGAATATGTGGATGCTAAAAGTAACACTGTCATGCTTTGTTTACTGTATTTTTTAAATCATTAATACCTAGTGGTGCCTGGGTGGCTCCATCCATTGCACATCCAATTCAATTTCAGCTCAGGTCATGATCCCAAGGTTGAGGGATCGAGCCCCATGTCAGGCTCTGCACTGACCATGGACCCTGCTTAAGATTCAATGAACACACAACTGAGGCCATTGTGGAGACCATGTGGAGACAGAATAGGAATGTGAACCCAATGACCTGAACTCAGTATCCAGTTTAATGGTTGCTCACCTGTGTGAACCTTTTGAAGACACTTAACTTCTCTGAGTTCCTATAGGGAAAAATATCTACCGAAAGCACAGGTTTGTTGTGAGTAGAAAACAAGAAATTATGTAAAAGTAATTTGTAAATTGAAAGGGTTTGTCATTTTCTTAATAATCATAATAATCAATATATCCAAAAAGTTACAGTCCAAAGAGTAGTCTGATTTTTTTTTTATTCTACTTGGCATGGTTCCAGAGTAAGTTTGGCTCGGTTCAATTCCTATCCCATTACTCAGTAACTCCACTATTTTAGGAAATTAGTCAACCCAGGAGCCTCAGTTTCCCCATCTATAAGATGGGGATAAAATATCATTCTCTACGTCTTAGGCTCTTGCCAAGAGGAAATCATTGAAATAAACTGGTAAACAATATAGTACCTAGTTAATCAAATTATCTGTACACATTGGCTATTATGATTGTTCTTACTACTATTGAATTTCAAACATTTCTGCAGGAGAGATTTTTGGATCTTGAGCCACTTGCAAAATTTCAAGTCGTATCACATAAAATTTTCTACTCTGCCCCACTAACATGAAATGGCTGGAAAAATACATGTCACAGTTAATCAGGAGTTATTAAGAAAATTATTCTTCTTAGGATGGAAGGAAATTGCCATTTAACAATAGTAGCCAAAGAATGTCAGACCATCCATATAATTCATTGTCTGTCTGAAGCAGGATATTTCAGAGAAAAGGGAAGCATTTCTGAGAAAAGAGATTGATGATGAATAAATGTGTTGGGATAATAGGCGCAAGTGAGGGCTGTCCTGGGCAAAGCAGGCATGTGGCCACTGAGTTGGCAGCTTAGCCTTCTAGAGTCTCTCCCAGGATCTCCCATGTCAAACCTTCTCCCGAAACACAACCAGACCACTCACTACCTCCTGAGCATTCCCTCCCTGCCTTTCCTCAGAACTGGCCTGAGAATCTTCTCTCTGGCTGCAAAGTCTGTCTATCAAAATCTGATCTGTGCCCACTGTCTATTTCCAAAGACTCTCATGGAGAGATTTCCTCATGCCTTCATCTGGTTTATCTCCCTGCTGTGACTGCTGTCAGTATTGCCCTCCTCTCTCACAGCATTCCCATGTTCTCCCCTGCATCAGCTCCTTCACATCCACCTGTTTTCAAAAGCACAGTCTGTGTCTTATTTGACTCTAGAGCTTAGCATCCCATGGGGCAGGTGGAAAACACTTGGTGAATATTTGGCAAATGAATCAAACCAAGTGTCTCTTGCTTAAAACCATCGAAAACTGATTTGGCTCGTTCCCAATGCCCTACCTCCCAAACTAGAACCCCATCTCAGGGTTAAAATTACAACAGTTTTCTAATCACACTCATGTTCTTTAATTTCCCACACAAAATCTTTAAAAACACAACCTCTCTGAGCTCTGGAAGGTGTCTGCTGTTCTGAGAGTAATGGATATTTGGAGGGAATACAGTGTTTTCCGAAAGAGAAATGATCCGGTCTGATACACTACATTTGAATCAGGGATTTTCCACAATTAGCAAGCTGTTCAATTCCACAAGAGTTCCAAGAAGACTGAGGGTCCTGGAGAGACCATGGCACAGGTGACTATTACAAGGATTTTGTAGATAGCATGTGCTTGCTGCTGAGGGGGGAAGGAACAAGTCTGGCCATGGTAACTTTGCAGGCAAAACCTGAGTGGGAGCTGTTGTTCATCCAACACTTTCCAAATCCTTAGACATTGCGTAGAATGATGGATGGAACCATCCAAGATGAACAAATGTGGAAGATTTACTTTGGGTTTTATGCGATTGATCCACCAGAGAGCACCTCTCCCGTCCCTCATCTCAAGAACCACGCCATTCCCAACATCCATCAAGCTGATGATCTAGTTCTGCAGAGAGAAGATGATGCTGGGTTCACACATCACATTACGGCTTGAAGATTTTAGAAGTTCAATGAGACACTTTCTAATCTGAGTCAAAAGAGCTACAAAAATCAAACACAACAAAATGGCTGCATTCAAAGAGCCAAATAAAATGTCATGTGCCCAAAAAGGTTAGCCTTCCCCCCAAGAACACACTCATCTTTATTTTTCCTTAATCCAAAAAGACTTCCATGCAATACAGGGTTGAAACAGTGTGTGAAACACAGCATGCTACTTACCAGAGTCTGCTAAATCATGCTACCCAGAGACCGGTTCACTGTAGTATTTTAATAATTCTCAAGCAAACCCAGCACGCCTAATCCTGGTAATTTGACAATACAAATGCCCACCCATCACTTCTGGGGAAGCAAGGACATTTTTGTTGTTGAAGGAAAGTGTATCTTTATCATGTTGCCTCTTTTGGGTCTTTAAGTAGCCCTCATTGTACAAGTGTCTAGTGAGTAAGAATTCATCCTCCCAAGGAATGCTTATGGATAATCCAACCTTTTCATTAGTGACTTAGCATCTCATCTGTGCGAGGCAGGGCTATGAATCTCAGGAATTGCTGAGTTACTTGCAAAAAACACTCTAGAGCTTGTTGGTAAGGAGGACACAGGATACCCAATATCTGCTCCCCCAAATTTGACTTAACAAGCGGAGTGAACCAGACATGTTCCAAACATGGGCCAGCAGGAGGCAAAGCAGGATGAAATGAAACTGCCCTGAGCAAGAGTGAGCTCAGCTGAGTGCTCCAGGGGGATGACTCCTGAATTCAGCCTCACATTGACTTTCAGGAGCATCTTCACATCCTACAGTATCCCAGACTGGGGACCCCTGCAGACGAGGGTTCTTCATCTCAAGCAGAGTTTGTGCCCACCATTTGGAAGTTTGTGCCCTTCCTCTGGGGACAAGGTGCCCAGGCTTCATGCAGATGTGTCACGCTCCGAAAACACTCTAAGAATGGTTGCTCCAAAGGCAATGTTGATCAAGATAAGTTTTTAAAATACCAAACCAGGATAAGCACACTAGCAAAGACAATGAGCAGAATCCTTCTCATGGTGAGGTCAGGCTCTGGGAGACGAGTGTGGGACACGTCAGGGAGGCTGGAGCCATGGGAGAGCCCTTCCATGTGGCAGCTGGAAACCAGAGAACACTAATCCAGACTTCCTGATGCCAGCCCACCACAGTGCCCGGTGGTTCTCTGCATTTCATTCAGTTAGGAGACACTGCAGGTAAATTGGCACAGCCAGAGAGGTGGCTATGTATTTGCTACATGTCCCTCCTTGACCCAGATTCTCAGTTTTCAGCCAGGCTCTAATCAATGCCCATGCCTTGTTCCAGATGCAATGTATTTTCTTCCTTTTTACATAAACGTTTTTATAAAACCATGTATTTCGAACACGTTTGTGCTCTTGAATAACTTTGATTGAAAAGCGTTTTTCATGGGCCTTCTAAATTGTTCCCTCCTGCCTGTCATTTTAAAAAGAGGGAAAAAATAAAAGGAAAAGAGAAAACTGACAAGACTAACAATTCATTCAGAAGATGGAGCGAGATTGCGCATGATTACGTTTCTCCCACAGACCAGGGCAGAGGCACTAAGACACAACTGCATGACAAGGACAGGGCTCCCAGGCATCCGGGAGCCTCCCAGAGCAGCAAGCTTCTCCCCGGTCTGCGAGAAGGAGTGGAGACTGAGTCACGGAGCAGGAGGCACCCATGGGGTCCCCAGTGCTGCTGCCTTCCCAAGTTTTGTTTGGCAAGTTGGAAAAGAAGTTCTAAAGAAATATCCCTGGACCTAACGGAATCAGGCACTTGCTTAACTGAGCCCTAAAAGCCAAACATTGCTTGTCCAAGGAAGCCATCCAGAAGAATCCAGTAGAGAATTTGTGAGGTGGCACCTCCTACCCACCCTGTACCTCCATGCTTGCATGCAAGGTGGACCCCCTCGAGGTGCAGTTATGTAGGGAAAGCCAGCTGCCTTCGCTCATCTGCTCTCTGTCTTTGTAGCTTTTCCCAAGCCCTTCTGAGTGATCTCCTCTGAACTGGTGAGTGTGAAGTCTCCTCAAGACAAATCCCTTGAAGTCAAAGTTAGCTAGCCATAACACTGTTACCTTCAGCTACTTCTACCTGCCCTAGCTAGTGGTGTCCTGGCATCTTCCAAAGATGCTCGAGAGTGAAGTGGCAGCTTAGATGTCCATACAGCCCAAACCAGGAGAAGAGTCACATGACTTGATTCACAGATACTCAGTTTTATTCACAGGTATTCAGAATTTCCTTGGTTTGGGTGCTTTTCAGAGCCAAAGTACAACCTCAACTATATGAAAATCCAGATCAGCACAAGAGATGGTTCAGGACTTCTCCACATGAGAACTTGTAGGTTTCAGATACTGTAGGAAACCCTCCCAGTGCAAGCCGGTGACTTGGTTTAGCTCAGCACTTTTTCAAAGGCAGGCTGCATGCATTGGGGCTTGTGTTACCACAGGAGATAAAACCAAACATAATACCACCCTCTCTGTATGAGCAGACACAGACCCCGAAATGAATATTTGTAACACAAAGTGAAAATGTTGTAAGTTCCTACAAGAAAGAAAATGACTATGGAAGCAGAAATGTAACCTGGCACAGAAGGACAAGTTTTGTTTCTGAGGAAATAATGAGTCTTGAAGGAACATCTCCATTATAGACCGGATTCCTAAATATTTTCATAAAGGGAAACAGGAGGGGAGGGGCAGGGAGATACAAACAATCTGGAAATGGTCCAGAGAAGTAGAGGCTCCCTGAATGAGCAAAAGCATGACCCAAGTCTGAAAAGTAAAACAAAAGTCTGGGAGGTATGACAAAATCCCTTCCTGTTTCTACTGCAGACTCCCCAGCATTTAAGGGTTTGGGTCACAGAGAAAAATGGGAGCAGCTGGACAAGCAGAGGGCTGGCTGCAGGTAGACCCTCATCCTGTTCTTCATGAGCTGAACTTAGGGAAGCTATCACCTCTCCAGCCCCATATCCTCATCTCGAAGCAAGGACACTAGTCAAGACCCTCCCGTGGGGCACCATGAGGATGGAGTGAGCCATCCTTGGGAAGTCCTCAGCGTGTGGGAATCTTCAGCAGATGTTGGCTATTATTACACAGTGGTTATTGCTCTTGTATCAAGAGGTGGGTAATGGGTGATTTCCTTATGTTCCTTTACCTTCCGGGGCCAGCTGGGGTAGGATACCTGTGCAGCTCTGACAATGCATCCCCCCAGATAGCTGCCAAGCTATAGACAGTGGGAGATCCTAAAACAACCAGGGGACATGCTCTGACATGGCAACATGTGGTTCAAGAGGAGACTGGTCCCATTGAGTCACAGCTTATCCAAACCACTTGCCCCAGTGTGGGGTCTGGCTGTCACCAGAAGTGAGAGATGAGAATGTGGAGGTCCATGGCCCCAGACAGTAATGTGTTTCCTTGAACAACAGGATCAGCTTCTCCCTGTTAGGGTGTCTGTCTTGCTATGAGAGGCAGCAGCAAAAGTGCCCATGGTTCAGGTTTGCACGGTACTGTTGTGGGTCAGTCCCAGAGCTACCCTGCACAGCTGTCTGGACACATTCCAGAAGTACCATGATTCCCTTGCTGTGCTCATCAGGGTGGCTGCTCTCTGCATCACACAAAGGATGACCCTTCCTGACATGGAGAGCACCCTGTCTGCAAAATCCAGTACAGACCCAAATGGTGCATTGTGGTCTCTGCAGCTGGGACACTGAGCGTCTGTGACTTGCCTCCTGGCTCATTCCAGAAAGGACCTAGTGTGGTCCATGAGTTCTGAAGGCCAGGACACATTGCTGGCCTGGGAGTCCACACTGGGTCACCTTGGAACCAGGTGATGGGACAAACCACCCCCTTCTCCCTTGGTGGGCACCTCAGGGTGCTGTGGATCATGTCACCCACAGGCAATCCAGGGTGCCCCCTAAGACACCATCCTAGTTAGAAGGTGAGGTCCAGGCACAGAAATTAAATGAAAGCCAAGACAAAACAGCCTTGAATCTGTCAAAAATGAACCCCCAAGAACCCTCTGGAGACCAGTTCCCATGAGACTGTGACCCACCTGAGCCACATCCAACTGGAGACAGTGGTACAGAATGGGGTAGACAAAGGAATGAGTCTGTTACACTTTGAAACCATCGTGTGGTTTAAATCCAACAATGATTAAATTCTGTGCTGGAAGAAACTGAATCAGTTCAATCTGTCACTTCCAGTTATGAAATGTTAGTTTTATATTTCTTTAATGTCTTTTTGTTGGACTGTTTTCTTTGACAGCTGGGAAGGCTTCCAGGAAAGGTAACTATTGTGGCCTGTTCATTTTTATCCCACTTTCTTCCTTTAAGGCTTTGAGCATGAGTCTGCTTACTCACTGGACCCAAAAATATTAAGGGTTGGGGTTTGTGGGAATAACTTTGTAAATTATTGTCAATTATAAGCCCTCTAGTACACCCTCACTAGCCAGATGAGGCACTACCCATCACACACACACACACACACACACACACACACACACACACACCACATGGAAGTATCCCCCAAACGTTCAGAACTGCCAAGCCTACTCACTGCAATTTGTAGTGAAATGTTTCTTCTGTAGCAACTGAAAGAGGTCTCTGGCCAATTTTGAAAGTCTTTGTTGGGGCGCCTGGGTGGCTCAGTCGGTTAAGCGTCCGGCTTCAGCTCAGGTCATGATCTCAGTTTGTGGGTTTGAGCCCCACATCGGGCTCTGTGCTGACAGCTAGTTCAGAGCCTGGAGCCTGCTTCAGATTCTGTATCTCCCTCTCTCTCTGACCCTCCCCTGCTTGTGCTATCTCTCTCTGTCTCTCAAAAATAAATAAAAAGCAGAAGAAAAAAATTTAAAAAAAAAAGAAAGTCTTTGTTAACAACGATTTTGTGTTATTACAGTCTGACTAACAAATTCCATTTTGGTATAAGGTGTGCTGTAGCTAAGAGGATCTAGGCTGGTCTGACGAGATCAATAAGGACACTGAGAGTTTCTTATTTGGGTGTTTTGAAAAATTAAGTACATATCCCTCTGAATGACTTCCTATGAAAAACACAACATTGTAAGTCTGGACAAGCCTTAGAGAATCTCAGCCTTAGGATACACCTTTGCTCCCCGCTCACGCACCCAGGCCATGCTGGAGGGGATGTGGTCAATGGACAGTGAAGATAACCACAGAACAACCACACCTTAGTGGAACTTCTAGAGAAATCCGGGACACTCCTTGTCTCTTGTTGGCAGCCCTTCCAGTCCCACCAACACTGCACAACCTCTGCACCTTCAGCTGCCAGTGTTGGCACAAGGGTGGCTTGCGAAGACTCCAAGCAATGGCAGCCATGCAGACCCCACAGCCCTCAGCCTCCTCCCTGCACTGAGCCCTGATGGTGTGTTAGTTTCCACACCATCACTGTGTGCCTTGTGACAGCATGGATGAGCCCCTCCGGTAGGCTCTCACAGCCATTGACGGGGGCGCCATGCACTCTTGGGAGTGGCCATGTAACGGAGTGGCACTGCCAATATCCCCCGTCACTGCCGAAGAGAGACCAGCAAGGAGAATCTCTCGGGGCCAGCTGATGGGCCATGTTGGCAGATGGAACCGTCGTAACATTGCACCAAACGCACTGCACTTCAGAAAACGTGAAGATCAGCCTGGCACAGATTGATCCTTCTAGTGCCAGGCTACAGCCCGCAGATCCCTGAGGCACCGATGTCAGGATGGTAATCATTGTGGTTTTCTTTAGCTCATGATTTAGTGTTATTTTTATTTTGACTCACACATGTGGTAATAAAAACAGTACTAAACCATGAGCTAAAGAAGACCAACACTGATCGATTCTTTCAATAATAAAAAGCTCATTGATATTTTTTAATCCAAATATAGTATTCTTTGAAGAAAAGTTCTGTTTCAAGTTTTGGTGTCTCTGCCCTACTGTTGCCCTGGGCATAGAGCTCATGACCATGAATCAGCCAGGGAAGGAGCTGAAGAGCCCAACATGATGGTCCTTGTTCCCAAGAGGTGGTGTCGCTGCATCTGGGGGTTGTTAACATGGCCAGCGCCACTCAAGGGCCCCTCTGTGGACGATGACTCCTCGGTGTGCCAAGCTTCTCCCTTCCCATCCCTGACCTACCAGGTCCCCATGCCCTTGTGCCTCTTTGCTCCTGTTTTGCTCCTGATGCTATCAGTATCTTCTCCATATGTCTGAGCCCAAAACACACTTCTCAACACCCCCAACCCCTCTGCCCATCCTAGTGATACAGGAAAGAAGGCACAAAAATAACAGCAGAAGCCCAAACAATATGGCGTAATTATTTCATGTCTAACTTGTTCTCTTTGGAGTTCATAGATCTGAAGTTTATCTAAAGTTTACCAGTTATTTCAAATTTAGCACCCGAGTAATAATAGCTCGTGAGTATCAGCTCTGCAGACTCACGTACATGCTCGATAAGTTTCTCCCTGGAGTTTTGCTGGGCAGATATTTACTCATGCTGATGTGTGGAGCCCAGAGAATCAGTTCTCTGTGAGCAAAAAATGTATCTCTTAGTTTTTCTTTTTTTACGAAATTTAATAAGGTTGGGTTAAACAAATAGCACTAACATATTAATAATGTATTAGTAATAATACAGTAATAGTAATAATATAAAATTTAATGATATATAATTGTGTATTAATTATATATATATTATGTAATATAAAATTTCTAAATGTAGACCATTTCTGCGGAGAAAAGACTCCTAGCCAGAGAATAATATGGGCTCTGTCCTTACTAGTATCAAATGACCTTATTATATTTGAACATCAGTTATATCCGAATACTTATTGAAGCTTTATTTTTAAATGAACTAAATGAATTCAAATAGTCCAAAGAAGGTTAAATTACTTTTTAAATAATTCAGATTTTAACTGGTTCAGTATTCATTTCAAATTCTGTAGGCCTGAGGGGGGAAATGCACTTTTAATAGGTTTGTTTACTGATGAAATCAAAAGCAGATGGTCTTCTATGGCTTCTCTTAGAAACTTCACAGAGCTCCCCAGGAAGGGGTAGGTTATAATTTAACCACACTTGGATGAAAAGCAAACAATTGGCCTTAAAGAGCAAGGCTTCTTGGTTCAGTCTTCTCCCTGTGCCCGTGAAAACGACGCGATGCCCAGGCGGGAGCACCCTCAGTGGTCCTTGGGAGCACAGGACTGGAGAAGAGGTTCACAGGGCTGCTTGGCCCCTGGGGCGGCTGCCGGACCAGCAAGGGGAGTGTCTGCTTTTACCTGTTCGCCTGTTGCCGGGAAAGAGGGCGTATGAATGAGGAAAGGTTATTGTAGGTCAGAAAGCTGACTTGATTTTCTGAAAAATTGAAGGAGAAAACCCACTATTTCCCACAAGCCCTTGCCTTGCAGACTGGCTCAGAGCCCTGCCCAGGGCTGACATCTGAGGGAGGCTCCGCCCCCGGCCCGCTCCGGCCAGCCCTGCTGCCCTCCTGTCTGGGTCACTGTCCAGCGCTTTCAGGATCAGGACCTCCTCCTCTGCTTCCTGTTGGTTACGCTGCCCGGAAAACACTCGGGGGAGGCCCAGCACACTCAGTCACAGTGCATTTCATCTGCTACCAGAACAGGCCACAGCTGGGGTGATAAAAATGTTTCTGAAATAGATAGTGTTCATGTTTGTACCACGGCGTGGATGGGATTTCCACCACTGAATTGTACACTTAATACTGGTTATGATAGCAAACCATATATATACATATAAAGCCACGATGAAATTATATATATTATATTTAATAAACATACAATGTATATACAATATAATATAGAAACAATAACATTATCTATCATAGATATATGATTATGTATGATATGTAAATTATATATACATACAGTATTTTATATTGCCATATATCTTATACAAGTATGGTATATAATTATTATTATACATGATTATATATGAATTATATATATAAACATAACTACAATAAAAAATGTTCTTAAAAACTAGGCCACACCAACGGTCAGGCTATGAGCAAAATGAGACATTTACAAGAAGTGAAAACTAAAACTCTTAGAACCGAGTCGCTCCCCGCGGAGAAAGGCACGCACCCTTTGTGAGAACAAGCCAGTACCTCGCTTACACGTCAAAAAAAGAATAGACTAGACATCAAACAAACAGCAGTAAAAAAAGGACCATTTTCTAACCAGGTTTTGTTCTGCTGAGAATCATAAGAGTTGTCAGTGTTCCTTAGGATGACAAATCTGTTTCCTCTTAATTAGCATGTCTGCAAACTGCCCCAAACAGATGGCTGTAGCCAGCTGCAGAGAGGACTTTTTTACGGAAAAACAAACAAAAGGAGGAAAATCAACAGCAGTAAGACGTGAGCCTATTAAATTGCACTGAATTTTATTTCCAATTCGATTGATCATTTATTCTCTAGCCTCAAAATAACCACACACCCCTCAGCATCAGAAAGAAACGTCACTTCTAAGTGGCTCCTTCAGCTGAGCCTTGCCGCCTTCGGTGCGGAATCCTGGACTTCCAAAGTGGTCAGGGCAACCCTTGATATGTTATTTCCTGGGTTTTTTTTTACCTGATTACACTAACGTGGACCCAGGACGTTTCTTTAGAAATGTGCACGTATAATAATTCTCCACCATTTGTTTTAGAACAGCAGACTCCGTTCAGTTATATAAGGAAGACAATCCTTATTTCAAGGTACAGCCCAAATCCAAATGCAGTAACGCGCTTCCAGCCAGAAGGTTAGGAAGCAGAGATGCATTTTAAGTAAGTGGGTTCCTCAGACAACCTTGTCTCTAAGCGTGTAGACGAGTTCTGGAACTGGTTTAAAGATAGCTCTGGCAGCTTACGTTCCGGGTAGCTGACTACATGCCAGATGCAGTTCTCTCTGGATTCTCACACCAGCCCCGTTAGGCAGGTGACATTTATGATCCTCACTTCACCCATAACAGTGATGGGGCATGGCGAGGTCATCTGCTCAAGGTCGCCCGGCTAGGAAGCAGGGGGGACGAAGAAAGGCTAACTTGGAAGTGCTGTCCATCGCTGGTCTGTGTGACCTGGTGGCGAGGATTGTTACCCGGCAGATGACGCCTGCCTGCAGGTTCTTGAACCTTCTATGATTTACTTTGGGTTTTTCAAATCCACTAGGGCTTTACCGCCTAACGGCATTTTTTAAATATTACGTTATATATTATAATATGACATTATAATGAGCTCATAAAATAATGTCATATCTAATATATTATTTATTTTAGATGGTATCATGTTGCTATTTATTTTATATTATACATAAATATATTATTTTTATTTTCAGTTGTTTCAAAGTGATTAAGGAAGTTCCCCTTATGTGCAATTTTTCATCAAGGCCTGCTGAGACTTTTATTCTGCTTTGCTTCAGTCATAAACAATTGGATTATTAACCACAAGCTTCTTTCAAAGTGTCGATATATAACTTTGCTTAGGTTTTTATTTTTATTCTAGGTCATTTTCTGTATTTGAAGGGAGAGCCCTTAACTGTCCTGGGGGTACATAACATAAAAATAGCTTCATTTTCAATTTTCATCTTTTGGGGAGTCTTACCTGCTTTGTCCACCCCCTTTCCTCCAACCAGCAAGTATATCTAGCGGACTGAGCCTCCTGGGGGAGGATAGACGTGTCTGTTTAATTTATACAACAATAAAACACCAATACTTACACTTCTGAAATCCAAGCCCTTGGACGCCCTTCAACTGACAGCTCAGAACATCTCCACTCAGAGCTTCTAAATTAGCCCCTGCCCAACTCCTGACACAGCCTCACTATGTCTGTCACCTGCTGATGTGGGGGAGACAGAGGCATGCACAGGGACGTGCTGCTCATCCCTCCCACAAGGGCTCTGCTAGCTTTGGCTCTGCGCTGACCCAGAAGGCTGGGGAGCAGCACAGCCGGACGACATGAACTCATCCCCCCAGAGACAGGCCTCACAGACTGCAGACTACTGTTGAGTAATATACTCTCAGCTTTTATTAATTAAAAAACAGACAGTGCCTCTCGTGGCCCAGACTCCCGCTCCCTCTGTCCATCTACCTAAAACTAGTGAGGCGCGACTGGCCAGTGTGAGCTACCAGGGCATCAACCAGAAAAAGACCTCACGGATGATGTGGACCTGCCCGACAGGCAAACGCTCCCCTTGCTCTGCCTGTCCCCCAGGCTGGCCTTGTCCTTCCAACTGGAAGCCAGGAGGGTAAGATTCAGGCATGGGCTCTTGATGGGCAGACGCTGTCCGTGGTCCTGGGCCGTGTTGCCCACATGGTCTCGGCAGTGGATGCTCTCTTATGGACTAGACTGGATCTCAGGAATTCCAGTCGGTAGTAGGGGCTGAAGCATCAAAGAAGAAAAGCCAAACCCTGTGCAGGTGTTCATGCTTTCCTTGGAACCCTGTGGAGAGGCCTGGATTGTCTAGACAATATTAGGAACAATGCATCCATCCATGGCACGCGTACGGGCCCCGGTCTGCACCAATCTGGACATTTAGCAATTAGAAGTCCATAAAACAGTGCCGCCCCTGGCTTTGCTTTTGCTACCAAGAATTTCTGGGCCAAATCTAAGAGAAGCGCTATGATCCTGTATTTGTAGCATCCTCACGTTACCCCTCCTGCTGTGTGATCTTGAGCTTTTGTGTTCATCTCATTGGAATGACTCAGCTTGATTCAGCTCTTCTTATAAACAGACCCAAGCCTTTTGGAAAAGAAACCAAAGAGAAGATTTTTAAGTAAATATCAAGTCATTTTTTCATGATTGAAAAGTAAATCGTTAATTTTGCCCCATGTGCCCATTGAAAAGTAAATCGTTAATTTTGCCCCATGTGCCCGGCACGAATGAGGTAATGAATGAACCAACCACCAGCCGAACAGCCACATCCAAGCGGTGCTGCTCTCACCAACAGGAGCCCCTGATTCTGGCAAAGAGCTGCGTCCCCACGCGACGGTCCTGGGGGCGGGGCTTCTGGAGCGATTTCATCGGATTTGACTCTTCAAGGCTCATTGTTCATTTCTGTGTTCATTTATTCACTTAACAACCTTACATAATGTATAATTTAACATGAAAAGATAAGAGTACTCCCAGAAATTGGAAGGGAGTCCTGGGAAAGCAGAAAGAGTTGGCTTAGAAATGGATTTTGATTCTGGAACAGAAGCTAGCAAGGAACAGCATGGGAGGTAGGAAGAGGCTTGTGCAGAAGGCAGAGGGACCCGGAGGCATGGCAAGTGCGTGGCCTGAGATTGGAGTGTGGGGACACAGAGCGGGGACACAGCCAACTTCTTGGGCACCTGACCTCTGCAGCCACCGAGCCTGGGGCATAGAAGGCCCCTGTCTCTAATGTAATGTTCTGCCATCATCTTGAGTCTTCATCTTTGAACAAGTGGTCCTGCCTCCCAATTTTACTGAGTCCTGCAAACTATATAGCAGTCCTTGAAGAGGAGAAGCTGAGAGATGGAGTGAGGCACTGTGGCTGGCCTTTAACCCAGGTGGGGGGTTCAGTGCAGAGTCCCAGCAGCTGCTGAAGCCCCCTCCCCTCCTGCAGCTGCGCCCTTTCAACTACTGCCCCCAGCGCCCGGTGCAGGACTGTCCAGACCACACATTCCCCCTGTGTTCCTGGGGCCCTCTGAGCCTACAGTCTACCCTCCCTGCTTCTATACTGCAGGCCCATGCAGGGTGGGGGGGGGAGAGAATACACAAGTATGGACACCGGGGTCACAGGAAAGTCATCATCCTTGTCTCAAACACCATGTCCTGGGCTGTTCCCTCTCTGTTACCTGCTTTGACCCCTCCTTCATCACTTCACATTCCATGAGCAAGCCCAGACCAGCACCTGGATGCTTTCCCTTCCTTCCCCCTTCACTCAGAAACCTCTTTCCATTTCTTTCCTTGTCCCTCCACCAGCCATTGTCTCCTTTGGGGAAACCACAGGAGTGTGGGGACAGCAAATCTGTGTGCAGCCGTTTGCTGTCTTCAGTGCCTGAACGTCCCCCTCTTTTGGGGATCTTTTACATAAGCTAATAAACAAGCTGTTTCTTCTAATGAGAATAGGTCCAGACATCCATGCATGCACAGCTCCCTTCCCTGTTCCTTGGGCTCCTCTTCCTCCTTGAGCTGGTGCCCCTGTGCTATCCCAAAGGCATGGCTTTGTCTGCATAAGGCATTCCCTTCCCCTGTGACTTTATTTGCCTTTTCTCAGTCACAGCTCAAGTGTCCCCTTGCCCTCCTTACAGGTCTGCAGCCAGGATTTACACACGGTTCTATCTGACTCCAGTGCAAGAGAGGAGACACGCACCAGCGGAAGTGGTCCCCAAGCATGCTCCCGCCTACTTCCTTTTTGGCATGCCGAAACTCTATTTTTGGTGTGGCCAATCGCCTTGCTGTTCAGCAAATATTCATTCTCCTGTCCCCTCTCTACCTTGACCTTGGACACACAGGTCGTTTTGGTTGACAAAAAGTGAACAGGCACCATGCAGGTGGGAGCTTGGTATGACACCTCATGACTCTTGGCTCTGCTCTTGCGATCTTGTCTTCCACCATGAGAAAAACATGTCCCAGGCAGCCACTGGTCCAGAAGGAGAAAACACCTGGGGCAGAACGGAACCAGCACTGACTGGAGCCACATGCAGTCAAGCCCTGAGAACATTAGCCAACCCAGGCGTCCTTAACCAAGACCAAGTATTCGCTCCAGGAAGCCATTGATATCTGGGTTTCCCTGCCTCACAACATTGTCACAGCAAAGCTGACTAATCCACTCTCCCATGTGCTGGAATGACCAACAAGGAGTAAAATATATCCACAAGGCTTACAGAAAAAAGAGAAAAAGGAAATGCTAAGATCTTAGAAAATTCATGGACTGAGTCAGCTTTTCATGAAAGCTGTGTTTATAGACAAAAAACTTCCAAAGTTGCTTTCCTGAAAACACTCCAATAACTGGCGGATCCATAAACCCCCTTTTAACTGTCAGGAAGACCGTTTTTTCCTCCTGTCCTTGTGCTCACCTACAAAGGGAGCTCGGTGGGAGTGCCAGCTCTGCCCCAGAGCCACCCGCCCTCATCACACCCTAGGGGAGATGAAATGGTTTCCCTCCTTGGTGAATTTGAGAGAAGAGACTGGATGGCCTTTGAAGTCCCTTTTTTCGCCTTTGTCTACTTTCTGCCCACCTGCGCAGAAGTGTGTGATCTGATCTGTTCTCTAACACACTGTAAGGCGTCCCCCCAAGGGAGGAAAACTTAGTGACCGGATGAACAGATAAGTAGTATTGAGGAGTATGAGAGGAAGTCCACTCACTCACAGACCTAATTACATTGTATAAAAAAAATTAAAAATGAAAACTTTAAAAAAAACTGTAAGATACCAAAAACTGAAAAGAAAAACAATAAATATAGTGCTCAACAACACCAGGAAAAAAAAAACACTTCAAAGACTCTGAAACTGCTTTGCATTATTCCATCTCATGAACCTTGATTTGATTTAGTCCATTTTGAAGAAAGGGACACACTGTAAATTTACACCAGCTATGAAGATACCATTAACAAAATCCTTTAAAATAGTCCATCTTCAAAAAAATGTAATTCATAAAAAGTTCAAAAAGGGTCGTTGGTAATAAAGTCTGGTTCCCAGTGGTGGGACACCTACATTATTTCCAGCTTGTTCCTAATTCAGGGAGGAAAGACACAGATGGTAATTACTGATCCTCTAAGGCTTCAACCTAAAGGAATTTACTATGACACAATCTAGAACAATATAAAAATTATGTCTGACAGGGAGAAAATTAGTGGCTTTAAGTCCAAGACCCATGAAAGGGTAAGCAAGAGACGCCCTGTATTCATTCAGGCACCTCCCGCCTTAGACCAGCAGGAAGTGTGTGTCTCAAAGACCTTAGGTAAAGGAGCTGTCCATGGTAGGATGTGAAACAGGCTAAGCTATAGAAACCTTAAATCAATTAAATGTGCAGCTATTCATTCTTCCATGATAGAGCACTGATCAATTTTAGCATAAATAGCAGTTGGTGCCTTGAAGAGAACTGTCAGTGGCTCTCAACGGTTAATGGGACTGAACTCCTGCTAGGGAGTGAAAAAAATATCTGCTATTCAGACAGTCGTGGTGAATTCAAAACATGGCCTCTTGCTGAGAGGACTAATAACAGTCATGACCATGGAAGTTTCTGAAAAAGGCACATGGAAACAGTTGGCAATTGAAGTGGGAAGGACCGTAATTAGTGAATTGCTAGTTGTTACTGTGAGTTTTCTAGGCTTTCACCTCTAGCTGCACCTTGCAGCTTCCATAGAGTGGAGTCTTTAGAAGGTTAGAGACTCCATAATGAGAATCTTTTCCAAGAAGGTTTTTCTGGAACTTCTCAGGTTGGTTCTGTGCAGAGGGGACCTCCCACATTAGAGCTGACCTTCTTGCCTTCTAGAAAACCATCTATCCACCGGTTCACACAAAGACTTTTAATAAAATTTTATAATGAAAAGTTGTTTGCCACTGTATTTATCATAGACAAATATCCTGTCAATGTCATAGATAAATGGTTGTCAGTCTATTCAGAAAAATTAAGTACATCAAATTGCTCTAATTCTAGTCAGCAGTGAAACTTTGCATTTTACGGGGTGCCAGGGTGGCTCAGTCAGTTAAACATCTGACTCTTGATTTTGGCTCAGGTCACGATCTCAGTTTGTGAGATGGAGCCCTGCATCGGGCTCTGCACTGACAGTGCAGACCCTGCTTGGGGTTCTTTCTCTCTCTCTCTCTCTCTCTCTCTCTCTGCCCCTCCCACTCTCTCTTAAATAAATAGACTTGTAAAAAAAAAAAAGAAACTTCACATTTTAGTTATTTCCATACTCCTTTCCAAGCAAATGTGCTTTGCTCATTAGAAATATCTGTTAAATAGTTCAAAACCTCCTTTACTGTGTCCTCTGACCCTAGGAGTCTGTGGATCACTGATTTAACAAGCCCTCCCACTAAAATCCTGCCCAGGCAGGGTTGAAATGGCAAACATTGAATCCTCTGTGTGGAGCAGACTTTTGGCTTCGTGACCACACCCCTACTACAATTATATGCTGCGAGAATTAGGGGGAGAAGATAATTCTTATCCACAGGCCTGTTTGGATAAGGATTTCCTAATTCACCTGTTGGTTACCTTGGAAAATTACAAGGTAATTGGCTGGTGAAGGAATGAACCATACTGAGCTGGGGTTAATGAAACAAAAGTGGGGATACTGCTCTCAGAGTTGATTGTGTGAGATTCCACCGTGAACCTTGCTGGATGTACAGGGCCTGGCAGAGGGATCCTGGGGACCAGAGAAAAGGATACTAGAAGTAAAACCGGTGCCCTAACCCTTCCTTGGACCACTATAAACCCGGTCATTTAAATGGGTTCCATC
>PISW01011679.1:0-38490 GCA_004023785.1 Mungos mungo
ACTACATCCCTTTAACATCTTCTGAGAATCTCCTGATCTCCTTCCTCCACTTAGTCATGGAACTTCCAATTTAGGACTCTGGATGTTGCAAGAGAGAAATGAGTCTCTTTGGCAGCATCCTGCACAGAAAGAGAAGCTAGTTACTCATTCACCAGCTCTCCCTTTTCCCCCAAATTTCTGGTCAAATGTGTCTCATTTATTCCCAAGCTGCATGATCTTAGGGGATGAGTAATTCAGGCAAAACCAAGCTGTTCTTCTTATCCACAATAATTTGTCCAAACTCATATTTTTTTTTCTGCTTCAACAGAGTGCTGAAACTTCTCTGAAATTCGGACTTCCACAAGGTCTCTCTTGTCTCTCTGTAAAAGACTACTCAAGTCAGTGTTCTGCAGGTGCTCCAGACCACTGTTGAGAGGGGCTGGAACTGGTTCACAGACTACTTCAGGTTTCACAGCTGGTACTGAGGTCTGTCAAGCTATTACCAGATGCACAGAAGGCCACGACGCTTTCTGGGTCCCTTGGCATATGGTGGTGGACCCCACAACTTCCCCAGAGCCACTGCTGTCCATGGATGAATGCTAAATTTTTGTTGTTATGGTGGGGGAAGAGGACAAAAAGGAGGGACATCTTATGTTGGCATGAGGCTGATATCACTATCTCCTTGAGAAATGTCCTGACACTTCCATATTAAAGGCAAAAGAGAATATTTTAAGGGGAAAAAATATTAAACAGTAAGTACATTATCTAGATCAGTCTGAGTAAAACATAACCCTCCCTAGCCTGTCAAAGAAGGCTATCACAGAAGAATGCTGATGGAGAACAGGACTTGGTGAACTCTCAGAGTCTGTTGCTGGATATACCCCACCTGGTTGGTACAGTCAATATTTTGGTGCTCAGAGGAGATAAAATGAGATAAGGAATGCCCTTCCCAGAACATTCATTTAGCCAGGTTTATTCCTGTCCGGTTGTGCTACATAATACAATTAAAAAATTAAACATACGAGGTTCTCAAAAGAGAGTAAACACATAGGTTAAATAAAGAACTTTTAAAGAGCTTTAAGAGTCAACACATGCTTCTTTCATGATGTTTCCAAACATCTGTTGCTGGCTCTCCAGTGAGACCACAGACTAATGACTGCCTAAAATGGAGATGTAGAGGCAGAGAAGGAGTAAAAAGTCGCTCTTGTATACCTCTCTGTCCTGGCCCATCCCTACACTCACTACTTATAGTTCTGACATTACATGAATCATAAAACCATGTGCTCAGGACTCAAAATGAGTCTCCAAGTGAAGACCGACACGTAGGTTATAGGGCTCTTACCCCTTCTGCTCCTTCAACTTCTAGTATGCAATATACATTTGTAGCCCCATGATTTTTGGCACTTTCGAGATAATGTTAACACATATTTGCCTATGATCAACTAAAAGCCCTACAATTTCTAGTCCTGAACTGTTCTTCAGCTGGTTCAGCCCACACCACCATTCTCACTTTGCACTTAGGCAGTTGACTTTCAGGACATGAGGCTAAGATTGCAAATTAGGCCATATATTAATTTTATCTCATTGTTTTGGGCCCATTCCAGTCTGTATTCAAATATTCTGAATTCTAATTCAAACCTTAATTGTTCCTCAAGGTTTACAGTCATTGCAAATATATTTGTTCAACAATTATCAATGTAGTGCTTTTTATGTGCTAGTAACTATACCAAGGAGTGGCATTAGAGATGAAAAAACAAAATTGATTTTCATTTAAGCACCAGCACTGAAATTTTTTTTACTCCTTTACAGTCAAAGTATTTATGTTCTCATACTACTCCAGCTCACATATTCTGTTGCTTTATTCACATTGAACTTTTCACCATTCACTTTCTTGACAAGTATTTATTTGTATGTAGATCTTAGCACATGCTCTTTTTTCTGCTTATTATTCCATCCCTTCAATTTTTTCTAAGTAAAATCCTACTCATTTTGTCAGCATATAGCTTAAAGACTAACCTAGGCCATAGATGACTAATTCTGAGCTATGAGGGTCTCATACTCTCATTCCTCTGGGTGGGGAAACCCAATGGCCATATTAAGCCAGCCTGCCTCACACAGTGCCACTATCTCTCCTTGATCACCGCCCAAGGTATAAGCTTCTTCAGTCAATTTTCTCCCTCAAATTCAAATCTCTATACTATCCTATAATTCTTTCCACCTATCCATGCACTTTAGTGTTTTCTTCCCTCTTCAAAAAAAAAGTTTTCATGAAAAATAAACTGAGCTGTGTTCTAAACACCTTTATTGAATATTTTCTCTATGTCATTACTCTGATTCAAACCTGGTTCCCCCATATAAAACTCACAAGTAAAATATATTCATTTTCTCATATTCTATTTTAAGTTGGAGTCAAGATCATCATCATTGTCCTACATCCTCAATGATGCCTCCAGATCTTTATACCTACAGAATTCTCTGAGAACCTTTGATTTTTAAGGGCATCTGCAACACTCCAGTTGTCCACCCTCTATCTCTCATCACTGTTCACCTACCAATCATTTGGTCATGCCCCCACACTCCCCCAAAGTCTTCTGCACTTCTCTCAGCATCATTCCTGACACACCAACTGCTAATGTCATCTTGGGTGTGTCCAAGTCCAAAAGGACAATTTTGATTTCTTAGGTCCTCTGCTTCTTCACCTTCAGTGAACCTCACTTCAACTCCATGTTACCATCCAATTCTCATGTCCATGCCCTGGATCTTGTAATCACCCATAAATGATCCACAACCAAACTAAAAAATTCAACCAACCACAGTACAGCTGTCCATGACACTAGCTCCACTGTTCAGCTTTTCTCTATCTTACACGAAGTGTTAGATCTCATCAAGGCAACCAGTTCCTAAATGCTTCTGTTTTCTCCCTATCAAATAGCCTATGCCTGTCTTTACTTGATTTCTTTTCATATTCAACTCTCTAGTGCAATACATCAATCACTCTTACTACCTTCTCAACCCATCACTTGTCCCTATACCACACACTCATTAATTTACACTGAATGTCTGCCTCCTGTACCTGGACAGTTTAACTATGCCAGGGGAAATAAGTAGTACAAGTCAGTGTCACAGTAGATCTGTAGGCTCCAACACCAACAGTGTATTCACTGCTGTCTAGAAATACTTCTAGGTTTCATTAGTGAATGTCCCCTTCCCATTCCACATGTAGCTACTTCAAAATGTATCCACTCATCCCAAAGCTCTGGTTATATCCTTGTTATCTATCGAATAATAACCTGAATATCCCACAATAAAAATTAAAGCCAACAAGATTTACAGATCTCCAAACAGTGGCATCTGCATGCATGTTTTCTGTCTTCCCTCTTGTTACAGTGGAAAAGGGATCTGCCCACCTCAAAACATGTCATTGATCTTATCCTGGTATGAATCATGCGTCTGACAGCTTTTCATGGAGTTAACTCTGTTAATTCCATTGTCTATTTTCAAGAGGCTTCCTACCAGCATTTCAACATATTCTGATCTTTCTCATCTACAACAGAAACACTTACTCAAGCTAGTTTCCTTCCTACTCCAAAACCAAAACTTTGAACATTTGCTGCACACAGGCTTATGTTTAGACACCTCTCATTCAGTCCTCAACACATTGTGAAACCAGACATTTCACCGAGATACCAGATCTCACCAAAGTCACAAATAATTTCTGGTTGCTAAAGCCAATGAAAACTCATCTGTCTTTCTCTTAACCTACTCACTCATTCAATAAATATTTACTGAACTCTTATTACATCAAAGCCATGAGCTAGGTGCTGAAATAGAATTATAATAAATAAATACAACTGCTACTCTTGTGAATATGAATTCTGATAGGTTACTCTGATAATATGCTAACTATAAGCTGAAAGGTGGACTTACTAAAAAAACTTCTTTACACTCCCCTCCTAGCTGACTTTTAGACCTTATAAACAGATCCTTTACAAGCTTTAAGATGGCAGCTATTTTCTTGGAGGTCAGAGATGACCAAATTTCCTGTTTTTCCATTAAGCATCAGATCTTGCTCCCCTATAGCAATGCATATACTTTTGACTTTATCTTCTCTCTTGTATTATGATCCTGTACATTATCTGACTCATACCTAACCATAAACTCCTTTAGCACACATTTTATGTTAAATTTTCCCTTTGTTCTCCCAGAGCCTTATACATATAAAAATTTCCAAAATTTTGTTAAGTACACATATTATCAGATAAATAGATATGTGTGTTAGCATAAGAAAATGATTTAGCATTAAATATACAATCAACACCCCCCCCCCAAAGAAAGGCATTTTTATTAAGTTCTATAGATTCTATGAGGCAAAGGAATTATTTAAATAATTTATGTTTTCACATCTTGTTTCCCTAACTCTTTGTGACAGCAACTTTTCTTTTTATTCTAAAGTCAAGCAGAAATAAATTTAAACTTCTTGTATCTTAATTGTTGGGACATAAACTAATCATAAGCATTCTGAAGAGGAAAATAGTACAGAATTATAAAAACTTTTCAAAGTCTGAGGCAGGGTATTCAGAATGCTGCTAAGTTTTTGCCATTTTTTTAATAGAAGGATTATGCCTATAGAGACAAAATGAGCTGAAGAGCATAGTAATTATACAGGAAATTAAGACAGATAACTTAGATAGTAATGTTAGACTTTTCTGCAATAATATAGTGTAGAGGATCATTTGTATCAACAACAATCTATACCTTTATCATAATCCCATGTTTTAATAGTCTCTATGTACAAATATACTTCTAGATGTTTTTATCCCTCAGGAAATCATGTTTTATGAAAAAAAGACATAGGGGCATTGCAACAAATGGTGTCTGGCTTAAAATCATTTCTTTGGATATTAAAGTTAAAAAAATGGTTCAAAATAAAATACATTTAGATCATTTTCTTACTCTGTAGAATAAACTGCTAAAATTACTGCATGCAGTTTTTGATGCTTCAGTGTTACATTAAAAGATATTTAAGAAAAGAAATGTTTGCAGAATTTTTCCCTTTCTTTTAGAATAGACATAGTCCTGAGTAGGTTGAAGTGATTCGTTAATGTTTTGTGTCCTTTATATTACAAAAACTGTTCTCTTCAACTTAAATTTAGAAATAAGATAAATTATTCTTTAATACAACAAAGTGAGATATTAAATTGCTGGGTTTTTCCTTTATTCCATCAATTTTAGTAGTAGTTATTGACTTTGAAGTGGCCATGCCTTTACTTCCACTAGACTTCTTTTTTCCTAAAAGGATATAATTTGATACCTTTTATAAACGTCTAAGATCTATTCAAAGAGGTAGATAAAACCAGGAGAAAAGAGTGAGAAAGCCAGGGAAAGTATCACCAAAGATGTGGTTACAAATGACAAGCCTGAAGGCTTGGGGCTTTGATGTGATTCAGCTTCAGCCTGCAGCCTGAAGGGATGGGGGGGGGGGGGGCTTTCAACAATCATTTTAATTTAGTCGTGGTTTGCCAGTCCCCTTTGGTAATTCACCTGAATTAGCCCATTTTAATGCCAATAATTCTCTTCCTATTGACTTAAAGAATTAAAGACTTTTAAAACTCTGATCCATTCTATTGTTGGCCTTCTCTTTCCCCATGATGCTATTATGGACACTTAAAGTTTATTATAGTTATTGGCTACCTCTTAGTTAAATTATAAAATTGGCTTAAGTGTTATTAAATTCCTGAGAGATTAATAACATGATCAAAGAGCAAGACCCATCCCTTAAAATATAGTTTTCAAAACTGGTTTCAAATTACCATCTGAAAAGTTCATGGCCTACTGGTATCCTAAGCTCTTCTCCTCTATGAGATGGTGTACTTTTTTAATTGCTATTAGGCTAAAATCACAAGCCATGTCTCTGACCATGAAATGAATTTGTAAACATAATATAGAAAGTATGTTTTTAAGGGGCTCCAGATCAATCAATAGGTTTTCAACAGTAATTCTATAGTAGAAATTAATTGGAAAACCATTCAACATGACAAGAAATTCAATTATTTCATAGTATTTTCCCTTTTATATTTTCTCTTTTCCTCCTTCATATTTAAACCTATATGGGTTAAAATTTCTTAGGTAATATCTTACATATGGTAATTTAATTAATTCTCCTGTAGGTACATATGTACTGTGTTTAACTTAATAAATATGGATAGTAGTGATCAGATATTGCTCATGTTAAGAATTTTTATTATTCTCATTGTGGTTTGAATAACTTTTTTAAAATGCTGTTGACTTATAATAAATTATTTCTTTAAGTTAAGAAAACTAACATTGCTCCCCAGTCACTCATTCAATAAATACCTATCGGTGCCTATTTCACAGCAGATATTATGCTACATCCAGGGGACCTTTCTGGAAGCCAAGAGCTTTTATCTAGGGATGGAATTATCTAATAATGGTGTAGCTCCCAGAAGATCCTTCTTCAGGTCTACCAAGTAACGATACAAACTCTTGAGAACTGCACACATTAAAACCAACAAAAATAAAATATGTAAGAAAAAGACACGGACTTGTATTTTAGACTATCATTTGAATAAAATGTGCTTAAAAAGAGTAATATGTTTTTACTTTAAAGAGTATGGATAGCAAAATATTTGGAGGAGTACATCACAAAGTGACACCAATAAGAATGAGCAGGCAGAAGAATTGACACTTGCTAACTGGATCTAATTTTTGACACTACTGGAGGCTCGCAGCTGTTCCCTGAAAGATTCCAGGATGTTTTAGGTCATCACACTTCACAAGCAAGTTCCTTGCACTAGGTAGAACGTGCATATGCTTTATCAACTAAAACACAATATCTGTGAAAGTCACCGAGAATGTTGTGGACTATTATGCTGAGACAACTGATAGAATGCGAGACTATCCAAGGCCACAGGCATGTGGTCTCCTGGATGTCAGGGGAACAAATAATGCATAATTCTTCCAGAATTTCTTTAAATGAAACCTCAGCAAAGTTCTAAAATTGGAACACAGCTTAGGTATCATTGGAAATATCCTTGATCTACTACTTATTTTATGCTTTCAATTAATTACTTCAAAAACATTCTATATGTAATTTATTTTAATAATTTTCATTAATCATCTAAATAGAGATAGAGAAATGGAGAGAAAAAAAGAAAAATTAGAAAAATGCCAAACATGGAACCATAGCTCATTGACGTGTATCTTGTAGAAGAAGCCGAGCACAAAGCACTGTTTTGGTCAACATCATTATCCCTTGACATCAAATGCATTTTGCTAAACTTGCTTGGTCTTGATGTCCGGAGACTGACGGAGTGATTTTTCTACTTGCACAAGGCTCTACTCTAATTTCTCTGCAGCTGTATGTTAACATACTGGTTGAGAATTAACGGTGCTTATCAGAAGGTTCCATTACAACACCTGCTCAAACTTGTTTATTTAAATATTATGGCCCAACTACTTCCCCCTAAAATAGCTCTTGTTGTGAGGCTATATTCAGAGTTGCTGTGGGTATTTTCTAGGCCTGGCTTTCCTCGAGAGGCTCAGGGAAACACCTCTGGGAGAGGAAAGCTGCTTACAAAGCACGTGTACTGCTCTGGCTTTACTCTCAGTTCCAGCTGTGTTAGCATCTTCTTCGGCCTCATGTAAGTGCAGTTGGTGCACATGTGTAATGCAGTTGTGTTAAATATGCAGAAGCGGTGTTTGAGCCAGTTTTGAAAAGCTCTCTAATCAGTATCAATTCTCGTTTAAAATTCACAAAACTTCAACTTTTATAAAACAAAACAAAACCTGTGTTTTAGTGAGAGAGCCAAAAAGAAGTCAAAATGAAGTAGGCCCACTTCTATTTCTTCTATTCACCTTGCATTTATTTAGCACATACCCTGGGAGATACAGTGGATAAAGACAGCCTACAAGATCTCTGTCCACGTGTCTCCTGTCCCTAAATAATATTCAAACATCACGATAATTTTGGATACTGATTTAGGAAATAAACAGTAGGAAATAAATAGTAACTCAGAGACAGTGACTCTGTATAAAAACCTCTGATGTTTACGTTAGTTTCCAGATTCTTCTCTTTATCATTCAATGACACTTATATTCACTATTAGCTCTAAGGCTATCACCTCTTTATAGTCAGGGTCACTCCAGAAGGTGTCATGTGACCTATTCTAGTATTCATTCCTATTAACACCAATCAAAAAGGACAATTCCAATTTCACTACTTCAGGGTAAAGGGCAGGGTTTTTTTCATCAAAGAAAGGGAGTCCCAGTACAGCTACTAATTAATCACACCTTAATGTGTATTTGTTTACAGCGTATGGTCCTAAGAGCTAGTCAGCAAAGAAAAAGGAATTTGAAACTGATTGTGAGGATAAGAGGAGGCAAGAAGAAGTACTTAGTTTAGCACCTTGTGACAGGGCACAGAGGAGAGTGCTACTGAGAAGGGCTTTAGCTTAAAGTGACAAGAGTGGCTGAAAGAAGAGTATCAATACAGAAAGAGACAAGAGTGCAGAAACAGAGATGGGATACAATAAAGGACAAACGTCAGCGGCTGCACAATTTTTACCAGGCCAGGCCAGTGAAAGTGTTTTTGAATGACGTGGTCTGGCTTCTCCCCGCTTGTTGGAACGGGGGCAAGAGTGACAATAGTTTTGGATGAAACCACATATGAAGATGTGGATATTCTTCACCTATGCACTTCATGTGTGTATACGTGTGTGTGTGTGTGTGTGTGTGTATCTTTGTCACATAAACCCTATGAAGTTAGTATTACCATCATTTGCTTCACAAATGAGAAAACTGAGGCAAAGAGAGACTGGATAAACTTCCCCAACGTCAAACTCACACAACCAGCAAGTAAATGAGCTGGGATGTGAACTTATGCCATCTGGCCTTGGTGTCCGAGCCCCTGAACTACAACATGCTATGGATATGAGTACTGAGATTGGTGGTGGAGGCTGTGGGAAAGGTATAAATATTTACCCCCCGTTAGCATTTAAGTCTAAAATGCAATTTTTAAATTTGTACCTTATGAACTACAATTCAAATATTCCATGACTGAATTTAATAAAAATTTTAATTATATTATTTAAATTCATTTAAGCATACAATTTTAAAAATAAAAACATGCAATGCAAACCAACAAATTTTGTGCTTTATTTTCACCACAAATTTTGGGCATACTTTGAAATACTGTAATGTGTTAGAATGTGAATTTGGCCTTAATTCAGGGCTCTCTATCCTGCCATTACAGGTCTGGAGAGCTAAATATTTGTGAGTGTACTTAAATTGGAAAATCTGTTCATGTTTCTTGTACAATGACTTTGGAGCTATATGTTAAAGATTCATAGCAGCTGGTTCCTGATAACAATTTTTCAGTCTTCCAAGATAAATTAATGAGAGACATAATGAGGTAAATTGGAGTTTTACAGGGTTATACTTATAAACATATATTTTACCTGACATATTCAGAAAAGATTATATCTTAAATTTATAAGAATTACAAAACATTTCAAATTCCATTTTTTAAATTTAATGTTTATTTATTTTTGAAAGAGAGACAAAGTGTGACCAGGGGAAGGACAGAGACACATACAGAATCCGAAGCAGTCTCCAGGCTCTGAGCTGTCAGCACAGAGCTCGACGTGGGACTCAAACCAATGAACCATGAGATCGTGACCTGAGTCAAAGTTGGATGCTTAACCAACTGAGCCACACAGGTGCCCCGACAAATTCTATATTTTTAAATAATGTAATAATAAATGTGGAAAACAGTACCAAAGGGCAAGAAATCCTAAGACATTTTAACAATAGTAGTCACTCCATAGTACAAATCAAAATAGAAACTTTTTTCTTAAATTTTATACAGAATTTAGTAGTAAATTACCAAATAGTAAAATTAAGAATAGTCCACAGTGGCGCACCTGGGTGGCTTAGTCAGTTAAGCAACCGACTCTTGGTTTCAGCTCAGATCATGATCTCATAGTTCGTGGGATCAACACTGGGGTCTGCATTGACAGTGTGGGGTTTGCTTGGGATCCTCGCTCTCCCTCCCTCTCTGCTCCCCTTCCCTCCTCTCTCTTTCTCTCTCTCAATAAATAAACAAACAAACAAACAAACAAACATTAAAAAAAATAGTCAACAGTTTTGAGTGGTTGCTAAGTGCTAGGCATTGTTCTAAGTATAATAATTCACTTAATCTTTGTAACAGCCCCATCGGGTAGTTATTATTCTACCCATGTTTCAAAATTTTTTTAAATGTTTATTTATTTTTGAGAGAGAGAGAGTGAGAGAGAGAGAGACAAAGTTTGAGCAGGGGAGGGGCAGAGAGAGAGGGAGACACAGAATCTGAAGCAGGCTCCAGGCTCCAAGCTGTCAGCACAGGGCCCAATGCAGGGAGGATCATGACCTGAGCCAAAGTCCAACACTCAACCAACAGAGCCACCCACCCACCTCTACTCATGTTTCAGATGAGAATACAGAGAGTGTGAGAAGTTGAGCAACTTACACAAGGCCCCACAGCTGTTATATGGTAGAGCTGGCATTTGAACCCAGGCACTGTGACTTCTTCAGCCTCCCAGCTAGCTCCTTCCTACGCTGTCTCACTACTAAGTGGCTCTAGTTGTCTTATGAGGCAGCTCACACACATAATGTAACTTCTTCATTAAAAGTCTTGAGGACTGCATCCTTATCGAGATACACAATATGGTGCTGTACTGAGTACTACCACTTAGAGCTGATTGTGTGTGTGCTCCCTAAACGTGTTGCTCCATAAGTCGTTCTCTATAAGTTGACTCTGATTTTTCTTCTACAGGACAGACACAGCATGCTGTGTCACCGTCTCTCACTTCTTCAGGCTATAGGATATTTAGGTAAGCATTACCAATCAGGGAGATGGCTGATGGAAAGGTGTGGCTTTGTTACATTTATATACATATATATGCATGCATATACACACACACATACATATGACATACATATTATACATGTATTACTATATATCATACATAAATACACACACACTAGTGTTATAGTGTAAACTGTGTGCCTGCCATCTCTATCAAGTAAAATTGACCTTTTTATTATTTTCCACTGCTATGGTTGCACTTACCTTCATTTAAATCTGACTTCCCACATATAAAACCGTTAGGAGTTGAAGCTCAATAATTTGATTTATCCCGTTATAAAAGTTGATAAATAATTTCCTAAACTTAAGTATTTTTAAAAACTCAACTCCTATGCCTCTAAGAATCCCTAAGATTTCATATGAAATCTTTAGCCTTAGTAAAGCAATTTCTACAATGATCCCAAGAGAAATTAGCATTAAAGCAATTCCTGAGTTAATATAACTTTAAAGAGAAGAGGACCTGTTATTTTATGCTTGGTTTGACTATGGTGATTGAACATACCATCAAGATAAACAAAGATTCTCTTTACTCAACATTTAGGTCATGTGATGGGCTTGAGAGTCACTAGCTTTATAAATCCCATACATGATTTGTTTGAAGAAACTGGTTTTTAAAAACATCCAAGGGAAAGAAGCACACCTTGAGTGCTGAACAATAAAAGTTTAATTATCACACCCATAGGCACTACCTTTATTATCAGTAACCACTGATTTAAAAAAATAGACATTGAAGTATTAGCTATATTCACTTTAGTGGAAAACATGAACAAGTACTTTTGAATACTTCAATATACTATAGTTACATTAAACCATAATTTCATTCCCTCAAAGAAATAAATAGCCCAATTAACATATATAATCATTTTGTGTATTCAGAAAATTTCACATACATATCAGCACTGTTTACAACTGTAAAGCACGCAAACCTAAGGTACATGCTATGGGCATGTCCCTCTTATTTTGCATGTCAACAATAACAACCACCAACATCAACATAATGTTTCTTACATGTCCCCAGTTCTAGTCTTTTCATACATACTAAATTCATTCATGAAGTAGGTGATACTGTTACTATGGATAAGAAAAGACACAAAGAGATTAAGTAGTTTGCCCCAGGTGATATACAGATAAGTGAAGTGGGACTTGAACTCAAGTGTCCAACTTAAGCATCCTTGATCATAACACAATATTATAGTGCTTCTCCAACAAACAGATATATTAAAGTTTAGGCCAAAATATTATACAGATGGGAAACATTAAAAATTCCTACTAGATGTGAATAAGGTCCCTCTCAAAGAAGTAACAAATTCATCTCCATACTACTGGCTAAAAAGGGGCCAGAAGGTTGGAAAGTTATCCATTATCCATCAGAATACAGTGTTGAATGCCTATTTTTCTTTTTTTTAAGTTTATTTATTTTGAGAGGTAAGAGAGAGAGCACCAGTGGGGAAGTGGGGGGAGGGGTAGAGGGAAAAAGAGAGAGAGAGAGAGAGAGAGAGAGAGAGAGAGAGAGAGAGAGAATGAATCCCAAGCAGACTCTATGCCATCAGTGCAGAGCCTGATGCAGGGCTTGATCCCATGAGCCATGAGATCATGACCTGAGAGGAAATCAAGAGTCAGACACTAAACCGACTGAGCCACCCATGTGCCCCTGAATGTCTAATTTTTCTAAGACAGCACTAAACAGGACAGGAGCCTACCAGCCAGTGATTAAGCTTGTGCAGTGCTGAATCTACACATTTTGCAAGCCTTGATTAATGCAGGTTTTGTTTCCACAGATTTATTATGAAATCATACTTACACTATCTTAAATAATCTTTCTACTTAGAATATATTAATGTTATTTTAAGATTGCAAGATTTTTTTTTTCCTTTTTCATTATGGTGTTACACATCTTAAAAAAAAAACAAAAAACCTTCTCAGTAACAGCATGAAGTTAAAAAGAACTGAACACACACGTTGTGATATCACAGAAGGATACTTGGTCTCTGTCTCCAGTTCCTGGCAAGGAGCACCTAAAACCTAGTAACTTCCCGAGTAACAGAGCTGAGAGGAGTGTCTTCTTTTGTACATCACAGCCACTTTCAAGCACATCTGAGTTTATGCTAATGAGCTGGCTTTGTGGGCCGCTATTCAGGTGGGGGCTGGTTGCCAGAGAAACCAAGCACCTGTTAAAGGCTTGGAACTTCCTCAGCTCAGACCACTAGGGAGGGGAGAGGGGCTGGAGGTTGTGTTACCACCAAAGTTCAGTGATTTCATCAATCATTTCATCAACCGTGCCTACATAGAACCTGCATCAAAACACCTAAATGACATCAGAGAGCTCCTGAGCCGGTGAACATGGGGGTGCTGGGGGGATGGTGGGCCCTGAGGGGGCATGAAGCTCGGCACCCTCCACCCTCTACACACCTTGCCCTGAGTATGTCGTCCATCTGGGTGTTCCTGAGTTGTCCTCTTTATAATGGGCAGTACTTTTGTAAAGAACTTTCCTGAGTTCTGTGAATTATTCTAGTGAATTACTGCACCTGAGGTAAGTCATGCATTATACCCAACTAGGAAAAAATGTGGGGAGCCTGGGTGTCCCATTTGCAACTGGTGCCTAAAGTGGGAGACGGCTTACGGAAGGGAACTCTTACACCTGAAGTCTGACTCAAATTCCAGGTAGTTAGTGCAAGAATTAAATTAAATTGTAGGGCATTCAGAGTCAGAATTGATCAGGCGGGGAAACACAATTGGACACACACACACACAAATATCTCAGCAGTTAGTTCCTTTTCATCAAGGAATTTTATAGTTATAAAAATATTCAGTATATTTTATATCTTACAACTGGCTGTACACAAGAAATATCTGATAATTAGGTGTCAACACCCAGGTCCCACATGAAAAATAAATTCTATACTTAATAATTAGATATTAATACTGTCCTATATATCAAATAATACTTCAAACAAAAACTATTTAGATTTACAATTATAACATCATTCTTTGAATTTCTTCTGGCATATTACCAAGATAATGTTTCTATCGAATTTTTTGAGAAGATTGTAGATTCCCATGCAGTTAAGAGAAATAATACAGAAAGATCCAGTTTACATTTTATCCAGTTCCCTCAGGTAGTACTATATCCAACTACAGTACAATATCACAATCTGAATATTAATGTTGTACATCACACCAATATTATTCAGCTTTTCCCAGTACTCACTATGCAAAAGAAAGGTCAACCTCCTTTTCAGAGTGGCTGTACAATATTATACCCCACCAGTAGTGTGAGTGGTCTAGTTTCTCCACATCCTCACCAGGACTTGGTGTTTTGGTTTTTTTATTTGCCATTTTGATAGATGTATACTAATAACTTATGGGGACTTTAATTTGTATTTCTTTGATTGCTAATGATGTTGACCATTTTTCCACCTGTATATTCTCTTCATGGAAATGTCTCTTCATGTTGCTTGTCCATTTTCTGTTTAGACTATTTTTTTACTGTTGAGTTTTGAAAGTTCTTTATATATTATGTGTTTTCTCGATAAGCAGCTTGCAAATATTTTTTTGAAGCCAGTATCTTTTTTTACACAGGCTTTCCCACAGCAAAAGCTTTTAATTTTGAGAAAGTATAACTTATCTAGTGTCCTTTTTATGGATCATATTTTTATATCATATCTAAGAACTCTTTAATAGTCCTAAATCCTAAATATTTTCTCTAAAAGTTTTATACTTTTACATTTCACATTTAATTCTATAATCAATTTTGAGTTTAGTTTGGTCTAAGATGTGAAGGTTAGGTTGCAATTATTTTCTTTTTTTTTTCTTTTTTTAAATTTTTATTTATTTAGGAAGCCCATGGATATATTCAATGGCTCCGGCCCTAGTTGTTAAAAAATTAACCTTCCTACACTGAAATTTTTGCATCTTCATCAAAAATCATATTGAAAGAATTAAACCTGTACCTCCTTCACAGGAATCTAGTATGCCAGCTGGTACACCTTCTTATTCCTGTGAATCAGTGGAAGATCTCAAATTTCTCTATAATTGATGATAAAGGACTAGAGGAAAGTTAACAAAGGTTTTTAATTCAGGCTTTTTCTTAATCATTGACAATGCAGGAAAGAATATCCAATGGCATAAAGGCAGCCTCTTCAGCACATGGTCTTGGGAAAACTGGACAGCAATATACAGAATGAACCTGGGCCACTATCTTACAAAAATAAACTCAAAATGGATGAAAGACCTAAACATAAGACAAGAAGTCATCAAAATCCTAGAGGAGAAAACAGGCAAAAAGCTCTTTGACCTCGGCCACAGCAACTTCTTACTTGACAAGTCTCTGGAAAAATGGGGCCTCATCAAGATAAAAAGCTTCTGCACAACTAAGGAAACAAGCAGCAAAACCAAAAGGCAACTGACAGAATGGGAGAAGACATTTGCAAATGACATATTGGATAAAGGGTTAGTATCCAAAATTTATAAAGAACTTACCAAACTCACCCAAAAAAACAAATAATCCAGTGAAAAATGGGCAAAAGACATGAATAGAAACTTTCCCCAAGAAGATATCCCGATGGCTAACATACACATGAAAAGATGCTCAACATCACTCATCATCAGGGAAATACAAATCAAAACCACAATGAAATACCACTTCACACCTGTTAGAATGGCTAAAATGAACAGCTCAGGCAACAACAGACATTGGCAAGGATGCAGAGAAAGAGGAACCCTTTTGCACTGCTGGTGGACTGTACCAGTTTGCAGCCACTCTGAAAGACAGCATGAGGATTCCTCAAAAAACAAAAAATAGAACTATCCCACAACCTAGCAATTTTACTACTAGATATTTATCCAAAGGATACAAGAGTGCTGATTAGAAGGGGCACATGCACCCCAATGTTTTTAGCAGCGCTATCAACAGTAGCCAAAGAATGGAAAGAGCCTAAATGTCCATCAATTGATAAATTGATAAAGAAGATGTGATGATATAATGGAATATTACTCAGTGATCAAAAGTAATGGAAGCTTGCCATTTTCAACAACATGGATGGAAGTAGAGTGTATTATGCTAAGTGAAATAAGTCATTCAAAGAAAGACAAATATATGACTTCACTCATATGTGGAATTCAAGATATATAACAGATGAACATAAAGGAAGGGAAGCAAAAATAACATAAAAATAGGAAGGGAGACAAACCATAAGAGACTCAAATACAGAGAACAAACTGAGGGTTGCTGGAGGGGTTTTAGGTGTGGGGGAATGGGCTAAATGGGCAAGGGGCATTAAGAAGAACATTTGTTGGGATGGGCACTGGATGTTACATGTAAGTATTAAATTGCTAAATTCTATTCCTGAAATTATTATTACACTATATGTTAACTAACTTGGATGTAAATTAATAATAATTCTTAATGCATATAAAAATCACATTATGCATATTTATGTGGCTCTATTTCTGGGATCCCTATTCTGATCAATGTGCCCTTCTACCCTTGGCAAACTGTCTCCATTACTGTATCTACATAGTAAATTTTAATATTGGATAGAATCACTCCACTCACTCTATTCTTCCTTGTCAAGATTGTGTTAGCTGTTCTAGCTTAGAATAAGCATGTTCTTATCTAAAACAAACCTTGATGGGATGCTGACGTGTTTATTATGTTGAGCCCCCCAACCCACGAACCCAGTTTTGTATTCATTTATTTACATCTTTCTTTCATCAGTGGTTTTTATTTTTTTAAGTTTATTTATTTATTTACTTATTTACTTATTTATTTTGAGGGAGGAAGGAAGAGAGAGAGGAAGAGAGAGAGCACAAGCAGGAGCGGGGGAGAGAGAGACAATACCAAGCAGGATGCACACTGTTAGTGCAGAGACCAACATGGGGCTCAAATCCACGAACAGCTAGATCATGACCGAGCCAAAATCAAGAGTCAGATTCTTAACAAACTGAGCGGCCCAGGCACCCCTTTCATCAACAGTTTTTAAACACATCCAGCATCCAGATCCCTACCATGATTTGCTTAGTGTATATCATTCTTAACTTGCCAAGAGTTTTTAATCATAAAAAGATACTGGACTTTTTACTTGAATATTTTTATAGTATTCCATTATGATTTATTTGTAGTGCTTCTGAGTATATGTCTTCATGTAGTGTTCATAGTGTTGCTCTCAGCATTACAGTATATACCTGTGATTTCTAATAATTTGCTGGCATCAACATTTTGACCACTCTCTCAGTTAAGTGTGGACATCTCACTTCAAGTCCCTTTGCCTTCATCACTTTTAAATATCATTGTGTGTCAGACGGTGCTCTAATTTTGTTACAGTCTTTAAAACTGTAACAAAATTTTAAAACTGATATATAAAACCCATGAGGAAAAGGATTGTCCATTATATGAAAGCATACCTCTGGTCTTTCCATTGTTTCTTTTCTTCGTGCTTCCTGAGCCTCCAATATTTTTTTCTTTTATCAGTTCCTTTCCCAATACTCTCTAAGGTGCCTCTCATTCTAATATTCTACAAATTCAAAACCTTTCAAGGAAACAGTGAGTTAAAAAGCACTCAGAGAAACAAACATTTTTAGAAGCCTGAGAGAGGAGACCAGGCTGGTCTGAAACTGAGGTCCTGACTGGAAAGACCACACTAGGAAATTGAAGGGAACAGAGTATCTATGAAGAAGAGTAATGAAGCAAAATGTATACCCTCCACAATTATTTGTTGGACAAAACAATTTAGTTTTGTTTAAATTTATAAAGAGATTTACCACTCAAATGAACTATCCTAGAAAGTCTCTTATTCAAATATTATAGGACACCTACAATGTGCCAAGAGCTGTGCTGGGTGGTAGAGATGCAGAGATAAGAAATACGTGGTTGTCTGTCCTAATTCATGATTGGCTCAGACAGGAGTTCCTAGAAGCAGAGCCTAGGATGGGGATTCCGGTAATTGTGTACTGTTCAAAGGATGTTCAAAGGAGAAAAATAGTGAGGGGAGTGGGAGGACAGGTCAGAAGATGAAGAAAGACAGGGGTGCCTGAGTGGCTCAGTCGGTTGAGCGGCCGGCTTCAGCTCAGGTCGTGATCTCATGGTTCGTGGGTTTGAGCCCCGCGTTGAGCTCTGTGCTGACAGCTCAGAGCCTGGAGCCTGCTTCAGATTCTGTGTCTCCCTCTCTCTCTGACCTTCCCCTGTTCACACTGTCTCTCTCTGTCTCTCAAAAATAAAAAGAAAATTAAAAAAAAAAGAAGATGAAGAAAGACAAGGATGTGGGCTCAGCTATAGTTTACATTAGGGGTGCCTGGGTGGCTCAGTCGGTTAAGCCTCCGACTTCAGCTAGGTCAGATCTCACGTTCGTGGGTTCGAGCCCCACATCAGGCTCTGTGCTGACAGCTAGCTCAGAGCCTGGAGCCTGCTTCCGGTTCTCTGTCTCCTTCTCTCTCTGCCCCTCCCCCTCTCATGCTCTGTCTCTCTCTGTATCGAAAATAAATAAAAAAACATACATTAGTCTGATTGAAGGGAGACCGAAGAATCTCTGCAATATGAATGACATCATAGAGCCCATCTTGAGGCAAAGATCGACCTTTTGTACCTCTGTAACAGCACAATTTTCTGAAGAAGGCCAATTGTGGGCCATCAGTAGCCAGCACTCATAGCAACTAGAAGATTGGCAAATTGGTAAAAAAAAGATCTGAGTAGGTACCAACAACACCCGCTGCAATGGTCTGGGATAGCAAGTAGATGATAATCAAATTATAGTGGAATCTAGTATCATTGTTCAGACAGGTACCAAAATAAGCATAAGAACAAAGAGGAGGAGGAGCATACAGCTGGCTCACTCAAAAGAGCATGTCACTCTTGATCTCAGGGTCATGAGTTTGAGCTCCATATGGGGTGTAGAGATTACTTAAGTAAATAACAACTTGGGATGCCTGACTGGTTTATTCGAATAAGCATCTGGCTTCGGCTCAGGTCATAATCTTACTGTTTGTGGGTTCAAGATCCACATCAGGCTCTGTATGGACAGCTCACTACCTGGCAACTGCTTCATATTCTGTGTGTGTCTTTCTCTTTCTGTTCCTCCCCTACTCATTCTCTGTCTGTCTCTGTCTCTCAAAAATAAATCAACATTAAATAAATAAATAAATAAATAAATAAATAAATAAAACTTAAGGGGAAAAAAAGAACAAAGAGGAAGAGAGAATAAATTCTGTCTGGGGCAGTTGAAGAAGGTTTCCCACATAGTTTGTGGGAAAGAGTGGAAAATGAACATATGGGACTCTTTGTTCAAAATATTTAATCACTTCAAAATGATGACATGGCTCTAAACCAAGAACAGAGCCCTTCTAAATGTAGGGCTCTGTGCGACTGCATAGTTCACTCACCCATAAAGCTGGCTCTGATGATGAGGAATCTGTGAACAATGAGGAATCAACAGTGTTGTGAAGGAGATGAGTTATAAGTTCCAATCTGTATTTTTCAAAGCAGTTTTCCAGAAGCAGGGCAGAGAATGACTAGGGAATGAGTTTCATGATGTTTTCTAGGCCATTTAAATGCCTCATCACTCATCTCAATGAAACAAAATGTTCAATCTTCATCATGTATGGTGATTTTGTTGCTAATTTTGTTAATACTAACATCTGTAATAGTCAATACTATGTGAAGAAATAACAATTATATATCCCTAATGAATAATGTTATAATAAATAATGTTCTTCACGTTATTTATGACCTGATAAATTTTGTACCTAGTGATGATTTTTCAGAAATAGGCAACTTTGTAAGAGCACAGTGTAGAGTTCCACTATTCACACTCAGAGGTCAAGATTGAAGATATAACTAAGGAAAATTGTGAGTGTATAAAACAATCTATTTTTTTTAATATAAGGCACAGTCACAGGTCAAAACAACAAATTTTTTTTCAGCTTTCATTTCATTTCAAGTAAAAGCCTACTTCATATAAAAGCAAATCCATCTTAAAACTTTCTTTCCTCTGTATGCAGAATATTGTTGTTAAGAAATACATTTAATTATGCCTTCTCTACTCAAGTGTGTTCTAAAATGCTTTCATATAAATTCAAGATTTAACAATGTATTTTAGCATGCTATAAGCTAATAAAATACAGAATGTAATGCTATTAACTTTTATAAGGTATTTAAAACTAAAATAATATAATTTCACATCTTTGGAGTACATGGGCAAATATGTCTAATATTTAATTTACATCAGCCATTTTAGGCAACTATGTCCAACCACACTATATTGTGTGGTTTAAACATCTTCTTCCCTTGTACCCTTTATTAGTAACCAAGATCAGCATGGAAGTATCAGGGGTCAGGAGGTTATCTTCAGGCTGTACATTCATAAAAAGCTAAACTTCTGGAGCTGACTTCTAGCTCTAGACATCTGTGGTTCTCTGTTTAAAAACTACTTCCAATCATGTCCCATATTTCACTGTTGGCAATTTGTCATTTGGCCTGTTCTGGTGTCTAGAGAGTTGTGTTCCAGAGTAAACCTATAAACATTGAGGGGAGAAGACAATTTACCATGAACTTGGGAATTCCTCAGTGTTAGATCTGAAAGCCTAAAAATCTGAGTGTGGTTTTTATCTACTTACTCTAAGGCACAGCTAATGGAAACTTATTTTCTCATAGTGCTTTGGTATATATGATGAAGAGTATCTAGATTCTCTTCTTGTACAGACCTCCAATGACTCCAAGGTCAGGAAAATCCCAATTCTAGAGCTTCTGTAGAAATTGTTTTTGCCAATTTGAGCCGTACAAAGTGCTCCATATGCCAGCCAAGTGGTCTCTGGAATGTAGCTAAGTAAGCAATGACCACCTTTTATCATGTGATTGTGGTGTCTAATGAGTCAAGGGTACATATTGGTTAAAATTTGGGGGAAAAAATGTGTGGAACAGGTATGAATCTCCAACCACAAATTCAGGCATGGGAAAAACTTTTTATATAACAATTTCATTTCTAACCTCATTCAAATTCCAACTAGTTTTGCTCAGGATTGCATCTAAGTGTCAAGGGTCTTGTGTAGTGTTAAAAAATAGGGTTGGGAATATTCCTTGGCATGATTTGTCCATGTTCATATACTCTGAATCTTATCTCTTCTGTGGTCTTGTCCTTGGAAGATAGTCTGTTGACATTACAATTCTGTCAAATGTAATCATTTTCATCCATAAGGTCGAGTCCAGCAACTCACTCTGCTATTTCCATAACACCATTGGGCGCTTGAAAATGTTTCATCACTTCAGAGCAAATTAGTCTGTGGGAAAGTTGTGGGTCTGCCTCAAGCCAGTCTGCTCAGACATGTTATGTAGCCCCTTCTATTGTAAAGACTAGTCCCTCCTCCCCAGGTCTTGGGCCCTTCCACAGAGGTAAGCTCTAGGTTGCCTCTGCTCTGGGTTCTCAAAATCTATTGCTCAACTATTAGAGGGAAATAGTCAGGGGGCATGACTCCTTTCTCTGGGATCTCCCAGACTGGATCAAAGCCTTCATTACATCCCGTTTGACTTCATCCTGTCCCCATCACCATACCCTCCTGAAGTAAACATTCTCTTGCTTTTCACTTTATTTTCAGCATTTTTCTGAGTAAGTCCTTCTCTGGAGAAATGAACAAAGACTTTTTTTTAGCATACTGAATAGTGAATGAACCAAGGGCTACCAATCTTGGGGAAAGAGTAGATTATATTTTAAATATTATCAACTAAGAGCAAAAGAAATTTGGTCAGCTGTGAACATGGTGGAGTAGGAGGCCCCTAAGATCCCCTCATCTCACAGATGCATCTAGAACACTCACACCAGTGGAAATAACCCAGAAACCTATCCATAGACTGGCAAACTATAACACTCCACAACTAAAAAGGTAGAGAAGAGGTCACATTGAAGAAGGTAGGAAGGGCAAAAGGGTGATTTAGGAACAAAACAATGTGTGGCTGATGGCAGAGGGGAGGAAGCTGGAGGGGCAGAGAAGGGCAAAAAGCAGACTTTTACACTGGGAAGCCCATGAATGGGATGAATGTACATGACATTTGCCTTTGAAAGTGAGAGGGGCTGAATTTCATGTGTTCCTACAACCAGCAAGACTTAGAGCCTGGAATTTTAAAAATCAGAGAGCACAGCTATGGGAGAGACTGGAGGGCACTAGGAAACAGTCTCCACCCTTAATGAGTCAGCACAACAAACAGCTCATGATGTTACAGTGTAGAACTAGCAGTTTGAAAAATGCCAAGGGGAAGATGAGACAAAAAGTGATTTGCTCCTCCCCAAATTGGTCTGGAAAGACACAGTTACAAGGAGACCATTGCAGAAACAAAAGACCTGGCAGACACCATTTCCCTCCCCTGCCCCCCAGCATAAACAACAGCCACCCACGGGAACCAGCCAGGCACCAACACTCATTATGTAACTTGCTTACACCAAGCCTACCACTCCCCGTGCTTCTGAGGATCTATCCTTCTCAGTTACTCTTGCTGTAGTCCCAGAACTATGGGGCCACTCCCCCAGAAGACACCAGCAAACTCTGCCAACACCACATCTCCCCACCTACACATAGGACTTCAGTTCCAGTGGTGCTAGGGAAATGTCCCATTTCACAAACAGATCACCACACCCTGTTAAAATATGCCCCATCCCTTTTAGGGACCAAATACTGCCCACAATAGGCAAAAAGAGCCTCTGAAGACAGCGAGACTAAAGGAACAAGACGCCAGGACTCAATAGCAAAGCACACATAATACTCACTGAAGGGCCAGGTTCTGGGGAACAGAGGACCTCTTCTTCATAAAGCTATTATTGTTAAGAACAAAAGAAACAGCCTATTTTCCTAACACACAGAGCAGAACAAATTGAGGATACAGAAAAATATGTTCCAAATGAAAAAACAAAACAAAACCACAGCAAGATACATAAGGGAAACAGATATAACTAATATGCCTGATAGAGACTTTGAAGTTATGTCATAAATATACTCATTGGATTTGAAAAAAGGGTAGAGAACATCAGTGAGACACTCAACACAGAGATAAAAAAAAGAACCAATCACAAATGAAGAACACACTAAATGAAATTAAAAATTCTATTAAAATTAATAGAATAAAGAAGCTAGATGAAACAAAGGAATAAATTAATGACCTAGAAGACATACTTATGGAATATAATCAAGCTGAGCAAAGGAGAGGAAGGAAAATTATGCAAATTAGAACAGTCTTAGGACCTGCAGTGATGCCATCTAATATAATAATATTTGCATTGTAGGGATCTCAGAAGAGAGAGAAAAGTGGGCAGAAAATTTATTTGAAGAACTAAGACATGAAAACTTCCCTATCTAGAGAAGGAAACAGATATCAAGATCCAGAAGGCACAGTGATCCCCCAAAAAAATTCAAACCAAAGAGATCCCCAGTAAGACATGTAGTAATTAAAATGGGGGAAAAGGTAGTGATAAGGGGGAAAAAATTAAAGAAGGAAGAGAAAAGAATACAGTTGCATACAAGGAAAACTTCATGAGTCTATCAGTGGATTTTTCAGCGAAACTGAAGGCCAGAAGATACATTCGTAGTGCTGAAAGGGAAAAATGTGCAGCCAAAAAATTCTATCCAGCAAAGCTATTATTCAGAATAGTAAAAGAGATAAAGAGCTTCTCAGATTAAAAAAAAAATCTAAAGAAGTTCATGACCAGTAACCCAGTCCTACAACAAACATTAAAGGGGACATTTTAAGTGTAAAGGAAGGACCATTAGTGAGAGTATGAAAAGTAAAAGTCACAAAAACAGTAAAAATAAATATTTCTGTAAAACTCAGTCAAGAGTTTCATAAAATAAAACGATGCTAAACATGACACCATATATCTAAACTCAAAATGGCTGAAGGACCTGAATGTGAGATAGGAGACCATCAAAACCCTCGAGGAGAAAGTAAGAAACAACCTCCTTGACCTCAACCACAGCAATTTCCTACTCAATACATCCCCAAAGGCAAGGGAAATGAAAGTAAAAATGGGGGCACCTGGGTGACTCAGTCAGTTAAGCGTCCAACTTCAGCTCAGGTCATGATCTCACGGTTCGTGGGTTCGAGCCTCGCGTCAGGCTCTGTGTTGACCACTAGCTCAGAGCCTGGAGCCTGTCTTCAGATCTTGTGACTCCTTCTCTCTCTGATCTTCCCCTGCTCACGCTGTCTCTCTCTCTCTCAAAAAAAAAAAAAAAAAAAAAGAAGAAGAAGAAGAAGAAAAAAAGAAAAGAAAGCAAAAATGAACTATTGGGACCTCATCAAAATAAAAAGCTTCTGCACTGCAAAGGAAACAATCAAGAAAACTAATAGGCAACCAACAGAATGGGAAAAGATAGTTGCAAATGACAGATAAAGGGCTAGTATCCAAAATCTACAAGGAACTCACAAAAATCCACACCCAAAAAACAAATGATCCAGTGAAGAAATGGGCAGAAGATCTGAACAGACACTTCTCCAAAGGGGACATCTAGATGGCCTACAGGCACATGAAATTATGCTCAACGTCACTGATCATCAGGGAAATACAAATCAAAATCACACTGAGATACCACCTCACACCAGTCAGAGTAGCTAAAATGAACAAATCAAGAGACTATAGATACTGGCAATGATGTGGAGAAACAGGCGCCCTCATACACTGTTGGTGGAAATGTAAACTGGTATAGCCACTCTGGAAAACAGTGTGGAGGTTCCTCAAAAAACTATCAGTAGAACTCCCCTAAGACCCAGCAATACCACTGCTAGGGATTTACCCAAGGGATACAGAAGTGCTGATGCATAGGAGCACATGTACCCCAATGTTCATAGCAGCACTCTCAACAATAGCCAAATATGGAAAGAGCCTAAATGTCCATCACCTGATGAGTGGATCAAGAGGATGTGGTTTATATATACAATGGAGTATTACATGGCAATGAGAAAGAATGAAATCTGGCCATTTGTAGGAAAGTGGATGGACCTCGAGGGTGTCATGCTAAGCGAAATAAGTCAGGCAGAGAAGGACAGATACCATATGTTTGTACTCATAGGTCTAACAGGAGAACAGGAGAAACCTAATGGAGGACCAGGGGGAGGGGAAGAGGGAAAGAGAGTTGAGGAGAGAGAGGGACGCAAAACTTGAGAGACTATTGAATACTAAAAACGAACTGAGGGCTGAAGGGGGAGGTGGGGGAAAGAGGTGGAGGTGGTGGAGGAGGGCACTTGTGGGGAAGAGCACTGGGTGTTGTATGGAAACCAATTTGACAATAAACTATTTAAAAAGGTAAAAACTAATAAAGCATCGTGGGGAGAGTGGTAAAAAATGGGTATGAACTAAGCAACCATCAGGTTAATATAGTATGTTATCTGCAAAAGTTGTTATATACCAACCTAACAGTAAACACAAATCATAAGCTAGTAAAATATATGCAAAGAATAGAGAGAATGGAATTCAAGTATATCATTAATGAAAGCCAACAAACACCATTAAACAGAACAAGGAAAGAAAGGATTAGAGAAATTGTAGAGAAACAACCACAAGACAATTAACAAACAGGGAATAAATACATATCTATCAATAATTACTTTGAATGTAAATAGACTAAATACTCCAATCAAAAGAATGAGGGTGACAGAGTGGATTCAAAAGCAAGACCTATCTATATGCTGCCTACAAGAGACATTTCAGGCCCAAAGACACTTGTAGATTGAAAATGCAGGAATGGAGAAATATCTATCATGCAAATGGTTGTTTAAAGAAACCTAGGATAGCAATATTTATATTGGACAAAACTGACTTTACTGTTTTTTGTTGTTGTTGTTTTTGAGAGACAGAGAGAGACAGTGTGAGCAGGGGAGGGTCAGCGAGAGATGAAGATGCAGAATCTGAAGCAGGCTCCAGGCTCTGAGCTAGCTGTCAGCACACAGCCCGATGCGGGGCTCGAACCCACACACCATGAGATCATGACCTGAGCCGAAGCCGGATGCTTAACTGACTGAGCCACCCAGGAGTCCCTGGACAAAACTGACTTTAAAACAAAGACTATAACAAAATACAAAGGAGAACACTATATAACAATAAAGGGAACAACCCAACAAGAGGATATAACAATTGTAAATATTGATGCACCCAGCATGAAAGCATATATATATATATATATATATATATATATATATATATATACCAGCTAGTAACAAACATAAAGGAAATAATCAACAGTAATCAAATAATATAGGGGACTTTAACGCCACACTTACATCAATGGACAGATGATCCACACAAATCTACAAGGGAACAGTAGCTATGAATGACACATTAGACCAGATGGATTTAACAGACATTTTCAGAACATTACATTCTAAAACAGAAGAATACACATTGTTTTTGTGTGCACACAGAACATTCTCCAGAATAGATCATGTATTAGGTCACAAAACAAGTCTCAACAAATTTAAAATTTCAAAGTCATACCATGCATCTTTTCTGACCACAATGCTATGAAACTAGAAATCAACTACAAGAAAAGATTTGGGAAAAGCACAAATACGTGAAGGCTAAACCACATGCTACTAAACAATAAATGGGTCAGCCAAAAAATTAAAGAAGATTTAAGAATTACACGGAAACAAATGAAATGAAAATACAGTGGTCCAAAATCCTTAAGATGCAGCAAAAGTGACTCTAAGAGGGAAGTTTATAGCAATACAGGTCTAAATCAATAAGCAAGAAAATTTTAAAACAACCTAAACTTACACCTAAATGAGCTAGGAAAAGAAGAATAAATAAAACCTAAACCCAACAAAAATAAGGAATTAATAAAGATTAGAATTGAAATAAATGATACAAAAATTAAAAACACAATAGAATAGATCAACAAAACAAAGAGCTCTTTCTCTGAAAAGATCTAAAAAATTGATAAACCTCTAAAAAAGAGATTAAGAGAGAGAGAGAGAGAGAGACCCATTAAAAGGGAAAGAGAGAAGTCTAAAATAAACAAAATTGCTAATGAAAGAGGAGAAAGAACTACCAGCACCACAGAAATACAAACAACTATAACAGAATATTATGAAAACCTATATGTCAACAAATGGGACAATTCAAAAGAAATGGATAAATTCTTAGAAACATATAAACTACCAAAACTAAAGCAGAAGAAATAGAAAATATGAACAGAGTAGTTACCAGCAATGAAATTGAATCAGCAATCAAAAAACTTCCAACAAACAAAAAGTCCAAAACCAGATGGCTTCACAGGTACATTCTATCAAATATTTATAGAAGAGTTAAGTCCAGTTCCTCTCAAACTATTCCAAAAATAGAACAGAAGGGAAAGTGTCCAGATTCATTTTATGAGGACAGTATCACCCTGATTCCAAAATGAAATAAAGACACCACAAAAAAGAGAACTAAAAGCCAATAACTCTCATGAATATAGTAATAAAAATCCTCAACAAACTATTAGCAAACTGAATCCAATAATACATTTAAAAAATCGTACACCACAATCAAGTGGGATTTATTCCTGGGATGCAAGGGTGGTCCAATATTCACAGAACAACCAATGCATTACATCACATCAATAAGAGAAAGGATAAAAACCATATGAACATTTCAATAAATGCAGAAAAAGCACTGAACTAAGTACTACACTCATTCATGATTAAAACCCTCCCCAAAGTAGGTCTAGCGAGATCACACCTTAACATAACAAAAGTCTTATATCAAGACTTATCAAGCCAACATTATGCTCAATGGTGAAAACGTGAGAGATTTTTCTCCCCTAAGGTCAGAAACAAGATAAGAAAATCTACTCTCACCACTTTTTTTCAACTTAGTACTGGGAGTCCTAGCCACATCAATTTGAAAACATAAAGAAATAAAAGGCATTCAAATTGGTAATGAAGAAGTAAAACTCTCACTATTTGTAGATGATAGAATACTATGTATAAGAAATCTGAAGACTCCACGAAGAACTGATGAATGAATGAAGTCAAGTCATGGGATATAAAATCAATATATAGAAATCTGTTGCATTCCTATACACTAATGATGAAGCAGTAGAAACTGAAATTAAGAAAAAAATCCAATTTACAATTGCACAAAAAACAATAAAATACCTTAGAATAAACTTAACAAAGAGGTGAAAGTCCTGTACTCTGAAAACAATAAAACACTAATGAAAGAAATTAAAGATGACACAAAGAAACGGAAAGACATTCATGTTCATGGGTTGGAAGGACAAATATTGTTAAAATGTCTATCCTATCCAAAGAAATGTACACATTTAATGCAACCCCTATCAAAATGCCACCAGTATTTTTGATGGAACTAGAGCAAACAATCTTAAAATTCGAGAGACCCACAAAAGACCTCAAAAAACAAAAGCAGTTTCTAGTTTTGATTTCTTTAAAAAGAAAATTAAAATTAGAATCAGAATTCCAGACTTCAAGCAAGTCATACTATAAAGTGGTAGTAATCAAAACAGTATGGTATTGACATAAAAAGACAGAGACCAATAGAACAGAAAACCCAGAAATAAACCCACAATTATATGCTCAATTAATCTGCAAAAAAAGGAGGAATGAATATCCAATGAGAAAAAGTCTCTTTAACACATGTTGTTGGGAAAACTGGACAGCTGCATGCAAAAGAATGACCACTGGACCACTTTCTTTCACCATACACAAAAATAAACTCAAAATAGATTAAAGACCTAAAAGTGAGACCTGAAATAATAAAAAAAAAAAACCTACAAGAGAACACAGGCAGCAATTTATCTGATATCAGTCGTAGTAACATTTTTCTAGATATGTCTCCCAAGGCAAAGAAACTAAAAGCAAAATTAAACTATTGGAATTACATCAGACTAAAAAGCTTCCATACAATAAGGGAAACAATCAACAAAACTAAAAGGCAATCTAATAAATGGGAGAAGATATTTGCAAATGATATATCTGATAAAAGGTTAGTATACAAAATATATAAAGAACTTATACAACTCAACACACAAAAAACCAATAACCCAACTTAAAAATGGGCAGTAGACATGAACAGACATTTCTCCAGAGAAGACATACACATGGCCAGCAGGCACATGAAAACATGCTCAACATCACTCATCGTCAGAGAAATGTAAATCAAAACCACAATCAGATATCATCTCACATCTGTTAGAATGGCTAAAATAAAAAACACAAGAAACAACAAATGTTGGTGAAGATGTGGAGGAAAACAAACCCTCTTGCACTGCTGGTAGGAATGCAACTGGTGCAGCCACTGTGGAAAAAACAGTATGGAGGTTCTTCAAAAAATTAAAAATAGAACTATCCTACTATACAGTAATTGTGCTACTGGGTATTTACCAAAGAATACAAAACCATTAATTCAGAGTGATATTTTTTTACTGTAACAATATTTACAATAGCCAAGATACAGAAGCAGCCCAAGTGTCCATCAGTATATGAACAGATAAAGAAGGATATTATTCAGCATAAAAAAAAAAGGATAAAATCTTGCCATTTGCAAGTAGATAGATAGAGCTAGGAAGTATAATGTTAAGTGAAACAAGTCAGCCAGAGAAAGAAAAATACCATATGAACTCATTTATATGAGGAATTTAGAAACAAAACAAACAAGCAAAGGGAGAAAAGAGAGAGAAATAACATAAAATAAAATAATATCAACTACAAATGATTCCATGTAGTGATTATGAGGGAGTTAGTCAACTCTATATGAACACACTCATTTATACACATTTCTAATAAAAGATTGCAGAGCCTGAAATAACTCACTAAATGGTTAAAACATGCATATAATACTTTTTAAAAGAATTTCTTTTGTGTTAATTTTTTCATGTATATTATATAACTAATTAGAATGAAACTATGCAATGGCATTTTCTATACCCAATGTTATCAAGAAATGATAGCAACACACATTTTTCAGATAGCCAAAGTGACCATAAACATTTATAAACCAAGTTTACATTACCTTCTAACATACATTACAAACTTTTACATCTTCTTAAATAAGGAAATAAGAGCAGATATAAGGCACACCCTCTAAAATATTTTCCAAATACCTATGTTGCTTCAAAGACTTTTACATCTTGATAATTTATTATAAAGGTTAATCTCTGGAACAATACATATAGTGCCCACTACACAACTAACATTCTATCGCAAGCCATCAAAGTGCCAATAAATGTACTCAATGTGTGGTGATCTATCTAGAGATATTATGATACTTTTAAAATATACGAAAATGTAAAACAACTGGACTATTTTTAAATGATATTCTGCTGTACATGTTTTCAGGAATAAATGAAAATTAATTTTTACTTTGATTTTGATTTTACAACATGGATAGTCAGCATTTGGTTTTCATCATTACATTTAAGCTCTCTATGAAGCCAGCTGGTACTTAAGAAAGTATTATAAGAAGTTAGATTCATCTAAAACAACTTACTTGACCTCTTTGCTTCAAAGAGAAGCAAGACGTGAAAATAAAGATCATAATAGTAATAAACATTATTGAAGATATTGAACTTGAATTTCATCTAGGATTTCAATTTGACAATGGGCAATCAATCAACACTTAATTATCTGAGATGCAGAAATATGGCCTGAAAATTCAAACAGTAATGAGAATATTATTTAAAACATTTGCTAATTGATAATAAAGTTGCCAAGGTTGCCAATAATATATTTTAAAATATAATCCAAGGGGACCTAGTGTAGTATTATACACTATGCATTTGAGAAGAGCTTTGAAAGCATTAAACAAATCTTAATGTACAACAAAGATAGTCTTTAAGAAAATATTGGATGAATAAAAAGTATTATTTCTGTGATTCTAATGGAATTTCAACAGAGAACATATATATGAGTTATTTATTCAATAATTATTTGAATACCTAGTATGACGCAGGTACTGAAAGTATATCTCCATGAGGGTGTATCTAAAAACAGACAAAGTGATAAGGTACAAATATATAGGTCAGTCTAGAATGCAATGACAGCAGCTAAGAAGTGCAGCTAATTCATTCTTGATATGGGAGCAGTAGGAAGAGAAAGAATGCCTTCCTGAAGGGTGTAAAGTGTAAAATGGTACTGGAAGAATAAAAAAAAAAATTAACAGGGTGAAAATGGAGAATATTTGCATTTTGTTTTATATCCCCAGGCACTGTTCCAGGCACTAGAAAACCAAGAGGGAAAAAAAACTAGACTAAAATCCCTGTCCTTGAAAAGCTTTCACTCCAATGTGGAGTGAAACATTATGAACATACCAACAAGTAAAAACACATTAAGTCATATGGCGGGTGCTCATAGTCAGCGTCACTGATAAGATGAAATATAAGCAAAGATGCAGAGGAGGTAAGAGGATGATCTATGATAAAGGATGTGATCTGGAGGAAGAGTAACGGAGGCAGCAGGAAGAGCAAGAGCAAAGTCCTTGAGGTGGAAGTGTATTTGATGTGTTCAAGGTCACTGTGGCTGCACTGAAGTACATAATGGGGAGGACTAATAAGAGGAGATAAGGTCAGAAAGGCAAAGAGAAGCCAGTTTAGGTAAGGCTTTTATAAAGCCATTGTGAGGATTCTGACTTTTATAGTGAAGGAGATATACTATGAGTTTTGGGTGGAGAACTGAATTCATCTGATTTAATATGATCAATCTGGCTGTTAAGAAATGAAAGTGGTGGGGGAACAGTAAGTGCACAGAATCAGGCAGAACAGTTCAGAGGCTAGATATGGTATATAATATTGCAGATTAGAAATTATAGTATACAGAACTGGGATGTAGCAGGGGAGGTGGGGTGTATATATATATATATATATATATATATATATATATATATATATATATTTTTTTTTTTTTAAGTATTCACATACTTATTTTTAGAGGGGGGAAAGCGGGCAGAGAGAGAGAATCTCAGGCAGGCTCCTCACTGTCCGAAGTTCAGTTTTAGATATGGTAAGTTTGAGTTGCCTGGTAGATAACTGAGTGGAGATGTCCAATAGGCATCTGAATATAAAATTCTGGAGTGAAGGGGAGAGGTCAGGGTTGAAGGTATAAATTTGGGGGTAACATCTTGTAATTGGATATGAAGAGGTCAAGGTCTTAGTTCTAGAGTGGCCAAACATTTATAAATACAGAATATAGAAAGTAACCAGTCACTGAGACTGAGCAGAAATGACCAGAAACTAGAGCAGAAACTAGAAGAAATGTGGTTTTCTAGAACAGTCTTGGAAAGCAAGTAAAGATGTTGTTTCAAAACAAATAAAGAGATTGTCCCCAGGGGTGCCTGGGTGGCTCAGTAAGTTAAGCATCAGACTCTTAATTTTAGCTCAGGTCATAGACTCAAGGTCCTGAGATTGACCCCTGCATGCCCAGAATGAAGCCTACTTAAGATATTCTCTCTCTCTCTCTCTCTTAAAAAAAAAAAAAAAAAAAAAAAAAGCGATTGCCTCCAGCTGACCAAAACTGCAGATCAGCCATTGGGAAAAAAAATAACATGGAGATCAATGGTAAACCGAACAAAAACAGATTTGGTGAAGAGGTGGGGATGGAAGGAAGCTTGATTAGAATGGGCTCAAGAAAACCACTGCAACTTCGTAACAGGAAAAGTGATGCAAGTGTCTCTTGTCACAGCATCCTGCACTAAGGTGTCTCTGGCCGCAGCATCCTGCATTAAGACCATACCAGAGAGCAGTGCTAAAAAAACTACTCTCTTGCTAGTAAAATAGAGTCAACTCCAAGATAAAATGGTAATTCTCATTGTCACAAAGGCAGCTACAAAATGCCTCATGAATTTTTTAACAAGTGAAATGTCACATTTCAGTATCTTTTCATTGGTAATTTAGTAAAGGGAGGCTTTCTTTAGGAACCATGTTTTTAAAATGATAGAAAATAAAAGATTTTTAATAACTTAAATTAAAACACTAGATAAAACTCATTAGTTCAAGAAATTGTAAAAATAAAACATCTTGAGTACTACGTAGTTCTGATTAATAAATCTGAATGTAATTTCTTCTAGAGTGAGAAATAACGAGAGGACTTGAATGCAGAAGCTGTAACTATCTCAAGTAGTTTGCCGTAAAGGGGGATAGTGAATTGAGATGATATAAAACATGAAATATGGACTTAAGATAGGGATTTATAAGATGAGAAAAATTACACCATACTTTTTCCCTGGTGTGAATGACCTAACAGTGAGAGAAAAGTTTATGGTGAAAGTACAGAATGAGCCTGGAGCAATGTCCTTGTGTTGGCAAGAAGAGAAGATATCTATTATAACGCTAGAAAGATTAGCTTTGGTGAGTTCACTGATCAAATCAGGAGAAAAGTAAAAATATATGGGTGCAAATGTAGACTGATTGTTTTAGTGGTAGTAGCTGTTATCATTTCTATTTTGATTGTTTCTATTTTCTCAGTAAGATGGGAAGAAAGGTCATCAGCTGAGAATGAGGATCATGGGGGAGGGAAGCTGAACAAATGGAAGAAGAAATGAAAAAAGGTATCTAGGAGAGTGGGAGAGCAAATGGATTAGGTAGATGGAACAGGACTTCCAGGAAACACTAACAAAACTTCTGGCTTAGTCATCATGAAATAAGAGTGAATTTCACCACAGCGTCCATTTTCTTGGCATGCTCAGCTCCATAAGTACAGGCACATCGTAAGAAGAAACTTTGGTTTTACCAAGTCTGGGATTTTACCAGGTGAACATGAAATTGAGAAAGGGGAAAAAATAATACTGAGGTAAGGGAAGATACCGAAATCACCTAGAAATGTTTTATAGGATCTGATATAAATCACGAACTGTCTGCAAGACTTGAGTTTCAAAGTATAGATAATGTCCAGCTACTATATACTGAATTAACAGCTGAAATAAAATTTTATTATGGAAGGAAGCTAAGAATTTAATGGTAATCCACATCAGTCTTAGTTTCTCTCTTTCATTCTTTCTAGCTCTCTCTGTCTCTCTCTCCCCTATCAAGCCCTCCTTCCCTCCCTCCCTCTCTCTCTCTTTGTATATGTGGGTATGCATGTGGAGAGAGAAAGAGAGAGTATTGTTATTCCAGTAAACTTACTTTAGTCAGTTGAGCTGATTAGTCTTAAAAAGATGAAGAGAGTCAGAAGACAAGATCCCCTTCATATAGCAGGGAAGAGGCCTTACAACATTTATAAAGCTAAGTTCTTATTGCAACATTTCTTTCTTTCTTTTTTTACTACATTTGACAGGAAACAAATAAAAAGAAAAACTGCTTATACTATGGGGTGCTTGGGTGGCTCAGTTGATTGAGCCTCTGACTTCAGCTCAAGTCAAAATCTCACGGTTCATGAGTTAGAGCCCCGCATCGGGCTCTGTGCTGACAGCTCAGAGCCTGGAGCTTACTTTGGATTCTGTGTCTCCCTCTCTCTGCTCCTCCCCCACTTGCTCACTCTTGCTCTCTCTCTATCCCTCTCTCTCTATCTCTCTCTCTCAAGAAATAAACATTAGAAAAAATTTTTAAAGAAAAATTGCTTATACTAGACTATCCATTTCATAGAACTGTCATCAGAAAAAGGATTCTTTCACCCACACTACAGAAAAATAACTATTATTCCTATCATAAAATCATATCATTATACAGCCCTTCTCTTGTGAAGCAATTTATTGTATGGATAGGCAATTTATTTGGCTATCAATATTAAAAAGGCATAAATGTGGCAAATTTCAGAATGTAAGTAAATGAGCAAGCAAAAAATCAAATTCATACTAACTTCTCTCTCCTAAAGAAATAATACCTTTTTCTGTACAATCTAAATATAATTTTTTAATTTTGTTTCTTCCTAGTGTGTTGCAGACATGACATAATTTTTAAGGTCTCAATTATGGATTTATTCTTGTATACCAGCTGAGGCCTATTTTAAAAATGTATCTAGCTAGTATAATTAAGGTTATTTTTGGTCTAATTATAGTGTATAGTATGAAGACAAAACTGTTATTTAAAGTGTCGTCTGTCTTTATGTGGAAATCAGTTGTAATATATTACTTTTTAATCAAGGATATACAACATAAATTTCTAATAAGAGAAGCTTCTGGAACCTGTGAGTCCCGAGGGGAAAAAAAAAAGTCATTACAAAGGTTCCTGAGGTTTGAAGTTTGGCACTCATATTATCCATCTGTTGTAAAAGCGTGACCGGTGGGCTTGCAGAAAAGAGAAGGGTAAGCACCCAGATCAAATAGGAGGTCAAGGAGGTGGCCGTCTGTGGAGGAAATATGAGGGAACCACAGCAGTAGCAGTGAAAATGGACAGATGTCAATGAATTTGAGATCTCATTTTGAAGTAAAATCAACATGATTTTGTGATAGCTTAGATTTCAATTTAAATTGAGTCTTCCAAAAGAAGACTTTGAAAAGATTCAAGAAAGCAACGCTTCTAAAGCTAGTATGATAAAATTAATGCAACACTCGGTACTACATGGAAAAACTTCAATTCTTTTTACAGGATTTGGTTCTAAAGGCTCTTAAATACACTAATAACATTTTCAAATAAGTATTTTTTAAAATATTTATACTTTAGGAGCAGATGGGGTAGGAAAACCATGTGATGTCCCCAAAGAATGCCATTCCCACCCCAGTGCCCAAAATTTGTTCCTCTGGAATTTCACTATGAAAAATACCTTTGGGCATCGGTGGTAATGTGAGGACCTGAGCTGATGGGCAGCTCCTGACCCCAACTACCCATATTCAAATACATACACGCATAAACAGAAGAGATAACCTTCCATGAAAGAATGTGTGTAGATATAAGATGCAGATAGAGTGAAATTGGGTTTAAAATGATTCCATTTAACTTGGGAGTAAACTTAGTTCTCATCAAAAATGCAAATAACCCTGGAAAGTGTAATATATTTATCATCTAAAAGTGGAAAATATTTTTAGATAGACTTTAGTTGATAGAATTGGATTAATCACCATTGGTCATGCACCACCTTTTCTTTTGTTTTCTTTTCTTTATTCTTTTCTTTTTTCTTTTCTTAATTACACAGAACCTCCGTTAATGAAACAATTAACTCTAGAACAGAAACACTGAGAATAATTCACACTATGTGTTATTTTCTTATCCCACTGTCTTTAATTTACTTATCAGATAACTGAGAGTTGAAGTTTATGAAATCAAGATAAAGAAGAACTGGGTTTAGAAACAGAAGAAGAGCTTTTGAGATATAATGAAGGAGAAGGAGGGGGGAAAAGCTAAGTTTTATCTGCTTCATAATTCAGTAAGGACTTCCTGGATACTGTACATAAAAACACATCAGTCCAGGGCGACTGGGTGGCTCAGTCAGGTAAGCGTCTAACTTCAGCTCAGGTCATGATCTTGTGGTTTGTAGGTTCCAGCCCCACATCAGGCTCTGTGCTGACAGCTCAGAGCTGGGAGCCTGCTTCAGATTCTGTGTTTCCCCATTTCTCATCCCCTCCCATGCTCATGCCCTGTCTCTTTCTGTCTCTCAATAATAAATAAAGATTAAAAAGAATTTTTTAAAAATCAGTCAATATGTTAACAACTAATTCAAATAACAGAGAAATTAAAGTTCACTCCCCAAATTTTCTTTTCCTGCAAAAAAAAAAAATCATTAACAGAAATTAAAACAGGACTGGTAGAAAAAATTTCATTCAATGCATTACTTAAAAATAGTAAACCATAGACTTTCAGCTAACTAGTCCAGTCTCAATAAGATTTCCCCTCCATCAAGAACACTACCTCAACTACAGTATTATTTTTCCATGTACACAACCCCCACTGATTCCAATAATAATCTGACTATAAAAAAAATAAGATTTCCCACATCCAGGAATCTCTTTATAAAGATATTGGTTTTAACTAGCCTCACCTGGATTTACTATGGACAAAAATTCTGAAATAAGAACTGACTTTAAAATATATGTATCTGGGGGGAGGGAGCCAAGATGGCGGAGAGGAAGGGAGCTCTGTAAACTCCTTCCGCCCCATCTATTGAACTGAGAAGGATATTAATCTCATCTGCGAAAGCAGAAGGAGAAAATACGGACTCCAGAAAGAATAGAACCTCAAGGATACCTGAGTGAGTGAGGGCGAATGGGGGAGATCTGAAAACGGGCCAGCCCGGGACAGGCAGGAGAGGCAAGATCCCCAGCCCAACGTGGGGGAAGCGCGCAGAGCCCGAGAGACAAAGGGAAGAGACAGGGGAGCACACTTCCCGGCTTTTCTCCCAGTGAAAAGCGGCCAGAGCGAGGCGGCACCAGGGGAGTGGACTTCCCAGAGAGAAGCAGCCAGGGCTGCGGCTGCGCCAGGGGCGAGCAATTCGAACTTGGTTTTGGGAACGGGACCACGGACCGCATTTCCACGGCGCACCTCGCCCCCTGCACGGACTGCGCGAATCCCGGGTGCCCATAGGAAAAAATAGGGCCCACACCTACAGGACCTCCAACAAGGAGTCAGGGGCGGGTGGAGGCCTGGGCACGCGCTTAGACTGCAGGAGCTCCCAGCGCATTTCCAGCAGCGCACAGCACCTTGAGCAACAGCTATCGGAAACCAAGAGAGACTCAGTTTTTTTTTTTTTCCTTTCCCCCATTGCAATTGCGATCCTGGCTGGGGGTGGGGACTCCACAATTGAGTCTGTGAAGGTGTGCACTTCACCTCCTGCTGCTCATTTTGCCTCAGGCAGGGGCGGAGCCTCTGAGAACAACCTCCAAGATCTACCACATCAAACCACGCCTATCCACCAGGGGGAGCTGCTGCTTTTTTTTTTTAATATAAAAAAAATTTTTCTTTCTTCACTTGTTTTGTAATTATTTCTTTGTCATTATTACCTTTTTTTCCTTTTTCTTTACTCAGTTCTTTTAAATTTTACTCCTTATTTTCCTTTCCCCTTTCTCCCTTACTTTTTCACTTTCTTGCAACCCAGATATATTCTCCTGTATCTCATCCTTACCTCTCCCCTAAACTGGTCATACACTTTTAAATGGTCTACTGTCCTTTGTTGTCTCCGACCCCCTTTTATATATTTTTTTTCTTTTCTTCTTTCTCTTTTCTTTTTATTTTCTCTTCTTCTCGTCTCTTTCCCTCCCATTTTCTTTCTTTTCTTTCCCCCCTGTAATGTGTTTCTTTGTTTGATTTGCCTGTATATATGTGTGCTTCTGTTCCCTCTGTGTTTGTCAGTCTGTTCTCCTTCTTAGGACTACACCAAGAAACAAGCCAAAGTGTGCAAGAAGGCGAGTCCCAAATATTGCAGAGTAGGGAAATAAAATACTCACAGGCACAACAAGAGAAACTGAGAGACATCATTAAGAGAATATTTCCTGAAAAGGCAGGCCCTGGACAGCCAATAAGCCTCCCTTAACAGAGAAATATTAACAGGTGCACAGAGCACAATGAGCTTTCTAAAGGTGACAAGAGACAGAAAACTAGCAAAAATGACAAAACGAAGAAACTCTCCCCTGAAGAACTTCCAGGAGGAAGTCACAGCCACAGAACTGCTCAAGGCAGATCTAGACAACATATCAGATCAAGAATTTAAAAAGCTTGTCATAAGATTAATCGCTGGGGTTGAGAAAAGCATCAAAGAATCAACT